>CM055616.1:21247354-21470683 GCA_029379385.1 Quillaja saponaria | reverse complement strand
CCCTTCATATCACATTAAATAATATCAAATCATATAAATAAAAAAAATAAAAAATAAAATAAAAAATCAATTCATTTTAGTCAAATGACAAAAATACTCTTTATATCATAGTAAATAATATAATTATAAATAAATAATTAATGGTAAATAAATAAATTAGTTAAGTAATTTTAAAATAAATAAATAATATAATTTTTCTAAAAAAATAATTAAAAAATTAAGAAATATATATTTAATAAATTATATTACATTTTTATTACTTATCTATCAAGATATATTTTATCATTTTAGCATAATTTTTATATTATTTCATGTCTAAAAATTACATAGAATATAAATAAATAGAATGAAATGATTATTCTTCATAAACGCTACCAAACAATAGAATGGAATGATTATTCCATTCTACCTGTATTCTATTCCCATTCCTTTTCCTATTCAAATTCTGCAAAAATATTCATGCGTACCAAACTAGCTCTTAGTGTTATAGATATTCTATCTTTCATTTGTTTTACTTCGATTCCAGGAAAATATGATATTTCACCAGTATCAGTAATTTGAACTTCTTTAGTCGTGGCTTTCTTGAAATCATTAAACATACTTAAATTATTTCCCGCGAATATCATATCATCCATATATAAGTACACAATCATGATATCACCATCTTGATTTATCTTCATGTGCAAGGCATGCTTGTACGAACTCTTCACTAAGCCATTTTCGTAGAAGTACTTGTTTATTCTCGTGTTCCAAGCTCTTGGAGCTTGCTTCAATCCATATAAAGCTTTCTTCACTTAGTAGACTTTGTCTTCCTATCCCTTTTTAATATATTCAGGTGGTTGCTCAATGTAGATGTCTTCTTTTAGATAGATATTCATTAATGCCAATTTCACATCAATATGATAAATCTGCCATTTATTGTGTTGCTGAGTGCTGTGAGAAGTTTAATTGTATCAATCTTTGTAGCTAAAACAAATATTTCATCATAGTCAACACCTTGTCTCTGCTTATAGCCTTTACGACTAACCTTCCCTACAAGAATTTATCACATATGTGTTTGCAACTAAACATACTATAAAGTTGCAGATGCAAATAGTTACTATCTACATTAGAAATTTGATTACCCATGTTCTCAAATTTGCAAACTCAAATGGTTTAAAATAAAAATAAAAATACAGACACTACTTCTTCTAAAGTAGAAGCAAAAAACGATTACTTTTGACACCATATTTCTTGAGCATATCCGCATTTGTGTTTTTCTTTTCAACGTCTACTTATATAGACGCAAGTACCAATGTTGGCTTCATTCTTCTAAATTGTTTGCATCAGTATTTTATGACATTAGCTTCTGCTTGTGGAAGAGGTAGATAATATAATAATATTTTTATAATATTTTTGTCTCTCCATTTATAGCATTTCTATAGTTGCGTCTGCATAGGCAAATGCAAATACATTCTCTAGTTAAATCCCTAACCCGTGACTTTTCTTTCCTTCTATATTCCTTCATTTCTCAAAATTGGCCCCTCCTCCCTCCTCCCTTCTTTTCTAGACCCATTACCTTCGTACTGTGCCATCATTGAAGAATACTGCATCTAAAACTCTATATCACCAAACCAAAAACTCCAAAACCTACCAAATTCCTCATAAGAAACTTAGCATCTAAAAAGAAGAATTGACTACCACCAGTGTAAATAACAAATTTTCTTCACACTACAGCAACAGAGACAACTACCAGATTGGTCGAGTTCATCTCTATTGTTTATGGCGTGAAGAGAATGATATATATATTTATTATTACGATCTCAGTTTGACTAAGGTAAATCTTAATTTGTTTGTTGTTAACTTGTCATTTTTCATTTGATTCATTTTTATCACACCTCTCCCAAGAACACTCAAAAAATTTCCTACAAATATTTTGTTACTTAGTAAAGACATATTTAAAAGTTACCAAAATTGTTTTTGGCTAAAGAGAGAGGATTTACGACTAGTAAGCTTCAAATGGGGTTAAGAAAATGGACTTACCCTTTACACCTCACTGTCATGCATCCTTTAGATTACTGAAGATTTCAGTTTTTTCCATCTTCAAGTGCAAAGTTCACTTTATGGTGGACTCATTATTATCCAACTTATATTTGTGCTTGAATTTTTTTTTTCCCTTCATTTTGTACATAAGGTGGGGAGGGGGAGAGTAACTAATTCATTTTTCTCAAAAGAGGTAGTAGAAGGAGTATATAAGACTTACAATATTTAAATAACTAATTTTTTCTTTTTCCATTTTTTTGTTATTGAATTTGATCCTTCTTTCCCATAATCTATTAATACTCTGCTAAGAACTCTATTTTGTTTTATGCATGTGAAATACTTTGAAATTTTTATTAAAACAATGAACATAGTTTTTCATTTTGTCTTTTTTGGGTAAGCAATACAAAAGTAGTTAATAGCATATAGCTACTATCCTTCTTTTCTTTCAAAGGAAGTAAATGGTGCTTCCATTATAAATCATTTCAAACAATACAGTCAACTAGTGGGGAAGAAAAAACTTAGCAAATATTTTAGAAGGAGAAAACAATTGGTCACAAACAATGTTGCTACAATGTAAAAGGAAAGTAGTTTATATAACTAAATTTAATCAAAAAATAAAAAAATAAAAAAATGTATATTGTTTCCTTATGAATATTTCTCATAAAGTCTTAGTCCAGGGTGATTATTTAGTAAGAAATTATGTTGATTATTACATTTCATTTTGTTTATCTGTTATGTTTGGGTTGTAGTATGATTTTCAATCTTGGCATGACTGCTAACTTTACATTTGTTTATGTTTATATTATCTCTTTTTACTGTACGTTTATTTCTTTTAACTTAATAATTAAGTTTAGGAATCCAAAAACAATGAGAAAAAAGGTTCATATTTTAACTTTGACTGTAAATTTCTCTTGAAGTTTTCTCTTCTTTTAAATTGTTATTTGTAAGGTAAATAAATTAGTGTTAATTTTGGAATCTTATTCATTCTTTTCCTAGATGTCGCCAATCCCAAATTTGAAAGGTTGTTGTTGTTAGTAGAATCTTTTGTACATTGACCACAAAATCTATGGTTAGAGGTTGCTTGGTAGTTTGACTGAAGAATTTTCTTCTTCTTGTGTTTGGCTTGATGTATTATATCTGCGGAAATGATGTTAGTCTGAGTGAATACAAGAGGAAGGTTCTTCTAATTGTGAATGTTGTTTCAAAATGGTAATACACTTTTATCTATGTGGACCTCCCTTGGTTGTTTTTTTTTTTTTTTAAATTTTTAAATTTTAATAAAGTCTTCATATAATTTGATCTTATTTTTGGTTGATCTCCTGTATATGCATCTCATCCAATGCTTTTCATTTCTCCTTTCCTCTGTTCCATTATTTCTCCTGCCATTAATTATGATGTACTATTTTTTAAATGATCTAAAATTCTTGCTTAGATTAAAAACACAAAGTTCTTGCTTGTGAATTTAGGATCTTGCTTTATTAAATATCCTTGTAAACATTCAAATTCCAAAAGCATTTTCTTGGTTTTTGCTAAATTACCATAAACTTTATATCACTTGCATCAACATCTTACCTCAATTGTACTTTACTTTGGTTGCTTCATATATTTTATATTAATTTTTCTGTTATTGTAGCTATACCATTATGATCATCAGTTTCTTAGGCCAATTCATGATAAATGTTAGGTGATATTGTGACACCCTAATCTGTGATGTGTAGGGTTGGCATGTGTTGAGTTCCACATCGAGTGTATATTAGGTTGATCTTGGTTATATAATCTACAAGCATTAACTACTAAGTAACTTTTGGCTAGTATTTTAACCCATATGGTATGTGTTATGGACTTTTCAAGGCATTTTGCTAGATTGGGCTTGGGCCGTTACAAATAGTATCAAATCTGATCCAATATTCACACTCATGTGGGCTTGGGGGGACTGTAGCCTGAGTTCTGTTTAGGCCTTGAAAATGATGTCAAGGATTTAAGTTGGGAAGTTTGTGACACCTTAGTCTGTGATTGTGTGGGATTGACATGTGCTGAGTCCCACATTGAGTGAAAACTGGGTTGATCTTGCTTATATAAGCTACAAGCATTAACTGCTAAGTAACTTCAAGCTAGCATTTTAACCTATATAGTGTAGGTTGTGGACTTTTTAAAGTACTTGGGCCAGTTGGGCTTAGGCCGTTACACTTTTATTGGAAAATGTAAAACTATTCCATTTCTACTCCTATTATTCTCCCTTTGAGAAAAATTCAAGAACTCTATGTTGGATAGATATACAAAGCAAGTCTAGAACTCCCTATTTGCATTTACTTATTAGTGAAGGCTACTGCCATTTGCTTAAAACTACACTTCACCTCCTTTTTATTTCATCCAATGTATAGTACATTATGAGATTTTTTTTCTCATGTTTATCTAAATTGATGCCTACAAATTTATCATTATTTTGGAATGGATTGGTAATGATAACTATGTACATTCTTGCATGTCATTACTACTATGTGTGCTACTTGAAGTTGTATGAAGATTGGACTTGTATAAATGAGTACCATTAGGTTTGGAGAGGTTTCTATGTGGATGTAGAGAATTGAGAACCTATAGAGGAGTAGATAGGATGTGTTAGATATTCTTTTATATTGTATATAGTTAGGCATGGTACAGGCTTGCTGGAAATTAAGCTCTGTGCTAACTTTTGTTTTTGTATAAGTCCTCTATACTAGGAGGTAGAACATGTGTAGAAGACAATTATAAATATGTGTCACTATGTTTATGAATAAAAGTGACTTTGAGGCTGAGCCTCTTGAATCCAAATTTTGGAATTTCGAATAACCTTTTAGCAATTTACAAATTAAGTGAGAGTAAAGACACTCAGATTGAGTTTATAAGAATTAATAAATTACATTCATTAGAATGCACTTACAGATTAAACAGGCCATTTACAAATGTAAAATCTATAAGTGTATCAAGTGAGAGTAAAGACACTTAGATTGGTATTGACACAATTTTGTTCATGAATCCAC
The DNA here is from genome assembly GCA_029379385.1 of Quillaja saponaria. NCBI lineage: Eukaryota > Viridiplantae > Streptophyta > Magnoliopsida > Fabales > Quillajaceae > Quillaja > Quillaja saponaria. The sequence goes on along the minus strand of CM055616.1, from coordinate 21,465,644 downwards.
TAATATCATTACATCAAATTTCACTTGGTAGAAATACATAGGACAAATGTGTTAAAATACTCTTAGAAGTAGTTGAATAGTAATAGGACTAATCTTATAAAACTAGGATACAATAAAGCAAGTGTCTCTCACAAGATTCAACAAAATTTAAAAAACACAAAATTTAAGTTTATACAAGAGCCATACAAGTGTCTATATACTTCTAAGGGCTTGTTTAAGGTAAGATGTCACAGCACAAGTCAAGCAGTATGGTTGAAGTATATTTTATATCTTGCACAAGAAGGTTCGATTATAATACACATTGACAACAAATCTACTATTTCATTCACAAAAAATTAGTGTCATATAACCGAAGTAAACATATAGACACGAAGTATCATTTTATTCAAGAGCAAGTGAAAAACAAAATTGTTTAGCTAGTTCATTACAAAATGGAAAAATAACTAGCAGATATTTTTACGAAACCATTGACGTATTCCATAGACTCAGAGAGAAGCTAGGCATGCAAATTCAGGTTTGAGAGAGAATGTTAGAATTCAAACCATTTACTATTAAGAAATATATGCATAGCCACATATTGCAAACTTAATAGCAAATGATTGTTTTGATTGGTAACTAAAAAGGTACTTATTTGACTAGATAAACATGGTCAAGGCAATTAGATATTTATGGCTGAGCTGAAAAACTTTGGGCAGAAGGTTTATCCTCAGCAAGTAATTATAGAATTGCCCATTCCTATAAGTAGAACTTATGATACTGAGTGGATGTAATTAAAAAAAAAAATTGAGGAAAAACTTGATAGAGCTAAAGAAGAGAAAAACTACCCGTAGCTAGTATAGAGACAAAAGTGAGATTGCTAGAATGTTGAAACTCTAAGTTTGTGTTAGAAATATTTTGTTTGATAGTGCTTTCGTTGTGTGAGTTTTAATTTTTTAATTTTTTATAATAAAAAATTATTATCAATATATTCTTGTTAAATATATTTTGTAAACCCATTATGGTTAGAATTGAAGCTTAGACACATCACTTGGTAAACTTTAAATAGGCCCAAAGCAATTAACCAAAATACTTTTTGACTTACAACATAATCCCTTTACATATTCTCCTCTACCCTGTGTGATAACTAGACTAACAGTGAAATCACTTTCAACATCTATTCTATATTTTGTCTATCCTAGTCCTTTAACTAGCTGTGACTTATGATTGCTTGTGGTTTTCATTGATGCCTCTATGACTCAGTTGCATACTACCATATTATTATGTCATAACTTCTGGAACACCCTTATTTCATACATTATTATCAAAATGCTTTGGCCTCTATTTTTCATTATTATTTTTGTAGGTATTTGTATATAGCTAAATTTCATATATTATTATCTGGTTCTAAATTTCAGCCAGTCTTGGGCTTTGTATTGTCTTGTTCTATTTTATATTGGTACAAAAGGATGAATTGTCTTATGTTGATGACTTCAACTGGGAATGTTTATAATTCACATTGTAATAATTTGTTATTGTAATAGGATGCTCAAATGGTTTATTACATAACTATTGAGAGTAGACATTTGATCCTTTGATTATATGTGTCAAGCATTATGTAGTAGTATGCTCTATACCATGGGCAAGATATACTATAATAATGGTAATGTTTTTGATGTACAACGAAGTAATAGAAATTAAGAGTTATAATTTAATTGTATTTAAATTATATAATATTAGAACTAAGAATAAAATCAATAACATTTTAGTATAATTAGAGTTTGGAGTTATTAGTTTTGTTTTATTAGGACTTTAGCTTTATCTTCATGTCAATAGGCTAGGTTTCCTTCTTATTAGGAATTTATGTTAGTAGTTTTCTTTTTGTTAAGGCTTTATGTTACTAGGGTTTTCCCTTAATTAGGACTATATATATTTATCTTCTTGGGAGTCTATATAATAACCCCAAGTTTGCATTATTAGGATGCTTTTGATGAATTAAATAAATCAAAATTTCAATTATCCCTTTGATTGTCCTTTTCAATTAAAATAGCGGTGCATTAACTTTTATCACTGTTCATGTAATGTTTGTTACACGTTTCTTTTTGTGTTGTCAGAGATTCAATTTTTAAGATCTATAATGTGAAGGATTTGTTTTGAAGTTATACAAAATCTAACTAGCTCACCCTATATTTATGTGAGAAACTCCCGTGGTTGCTCCAAAAAGATAGCCAATAAAGTTCTAACAGCTGTCTATGTTTATCCAATACAAATGGGCATTGCTTCCATAGTTCACTTCACTTGTATGTGTTCCCTGCAAATCCATATAAGCTAATAGGAGATCGATTTCTTGGAAGTGTTTCAGTTCTCAGAGACTATGTTCTGTTGACTGTCTTAGATCCTGATAAGGTTAGGGATAGTCAACCATGCGATTGAGCTCGTTAAAAAGGGGTTGACAAGGTTCAATGAGAAATTGCATTGTATTTCCCAAAACATAAAGAGAGAAGAAGAATAAAGGATGACAATTGCATTACCACATCATCACTCGCACGGAGGGTGCTTCATGGAATAGATCCTTTTTAAATGGGAGTGTTAGTGATAATGGGGCATTTAAAGGAAAGAACCACCGACATAAATCTAGATATACTAGCTAGTGCAAAAAGAAAGCAGTAGCGGTCAAAGCTATAGTGGTTAACAGATTAGAGGCCGTAAATGGGTCACCAAAGAGTAGTAAAAAAGAACACACATGGCAATTTGGTTAGATTAGGATGGTCCAGGTACCAAGTGTAAAGACAAATACATTTGCACTCAGTTGCATTCCTTTCCATGCATAGGTTGCTTTCTCTGTATTATATTTGTTTACAAGAATATGCTGCAAATTACTTCTCAACAAATCATATTGATGAGTAATCATTCCTGCACCATTAGCATGCTCCATGGGCATTCAATATTTTGTAGAGGCTTTCTTTTTACTTTCACATGTATGTACGAGCAAATAACATTCACACTATGTTTTGGTTAATGGCTACTGATTGAATATGGGCTAACTAGAGTATTCATTAATGTATATTCCTGGTTATCAAATATCAAGTGATTTGTAGCTCAAGTTGTCATCTTCTTGATACAATATCCTATTTAGTTGTGAGTGATGGTATTAGTCTTTATCAAACCATCTTGTCCATGTAAATGTGATCCAATCATCTAATCATCTTGTCCTAAGATTATAAGCTTTCTAGGGTTAGCAAGCTATTGCAGAAGTTTTATATAGGGTTTTTCTCGAATTATCATACCACTAACCAGATTAACTAGAAAATGGGTAAAATGGGAATGGAGTATGAGTTGCCAGAAGAGCTTTGAAGAATTGAAGAGGAGATAAACCATTGTACCTGTCTTAATTATATTAGACCCTAAAAAGAGGTATATTGTGTATAGTGATGCTTCAAAAAGAGTGTAAGGATGTGTGCTTATGCAACAAGGAAGGCTAGTGGCTTATGCTTCTAGGTAGTTGAGACCAAATGAAAAGCATTATCCCATCCATGATCTAGAACTTGTAGTAGTTGTGTCGCCCTAAAAATTTGGAGGCATTACCTATTTGTTGAACGATTGAGGTGATTACAGACCACAAAAATCTAAAAGTACTTATTTAATCAAAGATGGTTAGAGTTCCTAAAGGATTGTGAATATGATTTAAAGTCCTATACTAGTGAAGCTAATGTAGTGGTTGATGCATTTAGTAGGAGATCAGAACATGTAGCCAAGATGTTGATGCAAGAACACAAACTATTAGAAGAATTTAGAGATGTATGGTGTAATCTGATTGAAGTGAAACAAAAATGCATGGTGTTGAGGGAATTTAAAGTAAAACTTGATCTTAAGTAGAGATTGAAGGAAAGTCAAGATGTAGATGATTACTTGAAGGGATTAGACAAAAGGTATAGACATAAAAGGTAAAAGACTTCAAAAAGATTGATGATGGGTTGCTTGAATATCAAGGTGGAATCTATGTACCTAGGAATAATCAAATTAAGAATTGATCTTAGATGAGGTCTATAAGTCGAAATATTCTGTTCATCCTAGAAGTTCAAAGATGTATACAGATTTGAAGGCTTAGTTTTGGTAGCATGGTATGAAGAAAGAGATAGTTGATTATGTTTCAAGGGTTACAAAAATAGAAGTACTAGTGTGGAAGTGGGACAAGGTTACAATGGATTTCCTAGTAGGTTTACCTAGAGCTATTAGTGGAAATGATGTCATTTGGGTGATAGTAGATAGACTCACTTAGTATGCACATTTCTTTCCTATTAGATTGAATTATTATCTAGAAAAGCTAGCTCAAAAATACATCAAAGAGGTTGTAAGATTGCATGGGGTACTTAATAGTATAATTTCAGACAAGGAGCCTAGGTTTACTTCAAAGTTTCGGCAAGCTTTACAACAGGCTTTAGGAGCTAAACTCAAATTCAGTACTGCCTACCACCCCTAAATTAATGGGGAGTTTGAAAGAACAATACATACTTTAGAAGACATGCTTAGAGGTTGTATCTTATATTTCAAATGGAATTGGGACAACTATTTACCCTTAGCTGTATTCAATTACAATAATTCATTTCACCATAGTTTTCAAATGGCCCCATATAAAGCCTCATATGGTATGAGATTTAGATCACCCTTATGTTGAATTGAAGTTAGAAAGAAACAATTATTAGGACTAGATGTTGTGCAGCAAACCACAAAAGCTATTAGAAGAATAAGGGACAAATTAAATGCTGCTCAAAGTAGGCAGAAGAGTTATGTAGACAAAAGAGGAAGGCCACTTGCTTTTGAGGTTGGAGAATATGTCTTTTTGAGAGTCACATAAACTAATGATTTTGGAAGAACAAAGAGAGGAAGGGAAGTTAGGACCTAGATACATAGGGCCTTATGAAATCCAATAGAAGATTAGGACTACAACTTATAAGTTAGCTTTACTAACAAACTTAGTCAATGTACATGATGTTTTCCATGTTTCACAGTTTAGAAAATATAAGCCTAGCCTTGTTCATAGAAAATATAAGCCTAGCCTTGATCACCTTCTAGAATATGAACCTAAGAGAGTAGAAAGCACTCTTGAAACCAAAGTTGAACCAACTAGGATAGTAGCCATGAAAACAGAATTTGTTAAAGGACAGATGATTCCTTTGGTTAAGGTGGCTTGGAAGGGCTATGTAGAAGGAAATGCCACTTGGGAAAGAGAAGTAGAAGTGAGAGCTAATTATCCTTGGTTATTTAATGAGGTTAGTAATAATTTTGAGGACAAAATTCTTTTTAAGAGGTGAAACACCCCACACACTTGAACTCTTAACATACACTTTTGTATGCACTAGCATAATTGACTAGAAAATGAAATGTAGGTAAAATGACTTGAATTTCATAGTAGAGTGTATCATTATGCTTGAACTAGGTTAAGGCTACAATTCATTTTATTTCTGCATAATAGCAAGATAGGTAATGAATAAACAAACCATACAACTTGTATATTACTTTGTATTAGTTTTGTGTGCATCTTATGAGTTGTAGAGAGAATTACGAACTTGTAATTCTATTATTGATTAAGTAGTGAATAATAGGGCTTTTATGGAAACTTTTGAATCTAAGTTGCCAAAGAGAAGCTAAATTTTTAGTTATGTGTGAAGAGAGGCAAAAACACTTTCTAGATAAATTAGGAAGAAGCAAGGGTTAAAGAAAAGAGTTTAGAGAAGGAAAATTTATACCACTCATTAACAAGAAATGTTAATGAAAATAAAAGAACAATTAACAATGAATTATGAAAGAATATTGAAAGTGTGAATTAAATTGGTAAATAGGAAGAATCTATTTAAGTGCAAAACAAATTTGTGTACGTATGCATTGTGAGTAATAGTATGTATAATATACACCTAAGTATAGTCAAGAAGTATAGTATACCTTAAAATAATGTTAAAAAAATAGAAATAGTGGAGGACAAGGATTAGTGGTTAAATTAAAGAATACTAAAAATATGAGTGGAAGGACAACCCGGTAAAAGACTACCTTTCTCCTCCATTAGATCCCTTAAACCTTCTCCATTTCACTAACGTTATCACACTTTCTACAAAAGGTTAGCTGACAGAAAAAATACTTAGTTAGAGAGCAAAAACAAGATTGTAGAAGGGCCTAATTTATCTCCAAACTCCAAATTTCAACCATATTTCTTCTCAAAATCACTTAAGGATTCAGTTGCTTGGACTAGAAGTGGGGGAAAAGGAAAATATGGAAAGTAAGACTACAAAGGGGAAGGATCGAGAACAACCTTAACTAAAAAATTTAGAAGAATCTAAGTGTCAAGTGGGAGAATTCAATTTAGTGGAGTACTAGGAGTAAAGTTACTTGTTATAATGTCACACCTCGCAAAATTCCAGAGCTTTCTCGAAAGTTCTAGAAGATTCGACAAGAGCCTGGAAGACTCAAGAATATGGAGAATACTCTGGAACATTATAGAGAGTCTAGATATTTCTTGTATTGTGTAAAATATCTAAGATATTTTGTAAGAGAATTCTAGAGGGCCATTATTAGCCGTTGGGATGTAATTGATCTCCACCGTTGGTTGAGAAGGTGGAGTAGTATAAATAGGCATAGGAACTTCATTTGGAAGGCATCTAAGCATTGTAAGCAGGAAAGCATTGTAAGAGCCTTCAAGTATTTAATAAACAGTTCCATTCCCAAAAGTTCTATTGTGTGCTTTACTTTCCATCTTGCTTCCTTCTCTTGAGTTCGAGTGAAGCTTAGGCTGACTTAGCATTCTAGCACGGGACTTGAGTGTCTAAGTGCCACACGGGAGCATTGGATTTTTCAAGACCGTGACAGTTGGTATCAGAGCCAAAGGTTATGAAAGGGACGTAATTGTAATGGCATCCGAGATCACTAATGTGATGGAGTATGTCGAACAACAAAAGGAGAAGGATCCTAATGGTGGAAAGGGAAGGAAAGGCAAGTCTATCTCTAGGGATGTCCTGACTTCCTTTGAGTCTAGGCTTGCTAAGGTGGAAATTATTGTTGTTGACAGTAGGGACATATTTGAAGAGATTGACCAACGCATCAAAAACCTTGCTAATGCTGATAAGGAAGTGCAAGGTGAGATGCAAGATGCTCTCAATTCTGTGTCTGACTCTTGCAGAATTTCCTTAAATGCTCTTAAAGAGATGGTGCTGACCGAGGTAGCGGCCCTAAAGGAAGAAATCAAAGAGGTCAAGGCAGATTGGTCTCTTTGCAAGCTGGCTGTGCTACAAGGGGTTGTCACCACAAGAGCCACTTCTAAGGTTGATGTTCCGAGACCTAAGAACTATAATGCGTCAAGGAATGTAAGGGAATTAGAGAATTTTCTGTAGAGTATTGAATAATACTTTGAGGCTAGTGACATTAGGGAGGATGCCACAAAGATCCAAACTGTTCCCTTCTACCTTGTTGACACTGTGATGCTATAGTGAAGGAGGAGGCATGGTGACATTGAGAAGGGCACTTGTGTTATCAACACTTGGGAGGATTTCAAGGCTGAGATCAAAAAGCAATTCTATCTCGAGAATTTTGAGCAAGAGGCCTGCTGTAGATTATGACGTCTCACACATAAAGAGAGTGTGCGAGACTATGTCAAGGAGTTCTCGGAGGTACTACTAGAAATCCCCGATCTACCCGACAAAAAGGCCTTGTTCTCATTCATTGATGGCCTACAACCGTAGGCATGTTTAGAGCTACAAACACGAGGGGTGCAAGACTTGGATTGCGCTATAGCTATTGCTGAATTGTTGGTTGAATTTAGAAAGCCTGAGTCCGCAAAATCCAAGGATGGAAAGAAGGGTTATAAAGGCAAAGGTGGGGGAGACCATCACAAGGAAGAAGGTTCTAAGCCACCCATTCACTCCAAAGGCAATCCAAACCAAGGGGGCAAGAATGGGGGAGATAAGCCAAAGATAGCTTACTTTCTTTGCGAAGGTCCCCATCGAGCCATGGAATGACCAAAAAGGGCCAAGCTGGAGAGCCTTAATCAAGGATGATGAGAAGTCACATACGCAGGCTAAAGAATCAAAGATGGGATCGTTATGAATCTTGAATGCCATCAAAGCTAAAGTTGAAGTACCAAAAGCTGAAAAAGGGCGCATGTTCGTTATGACTGAGGTAAGCGGTACAAAAACTAAAGCTTTATTAGATATTGGCGCTTCTAAAAATTATATTGAAGTTAATGAGGCCAGGAGACTTGGCATTAAGTTCAAAGATGAAAAAGGGTGGATCAAGGCTGTCAATTCCGAGGCTCAACCTATTTATGGTACAACTAGTGAAGAACTGTGCCTTGGAGAATGGAAAGGCATAGTAAACATGTCTGTTGTGCCTGTGAATGATTTTTTGATAGTCCTTGGGATGGTGCTCATCAATCATATCCGAGCCTTCTTAATCCCTCATGCAAACACCATGATGCGCATCATGGATAAGGGTAATACATGCATGGTGCCCTTGGCTAGAGAGACTGCTATCAAAGCAAAATCTTTATCTGCCATGCAATTATCAAAGGGTGTAAAAAGGAAGGAGCCTATGTATCTTGCAACTTAAAAGTTAAATGAAGGTATGACTCCTTCTCAAGTTGAGGGACTTCCTTAAGAGATTATGAATTTCCTTGAAGAGTATAAGGACGTGATGCCAACTGAGTTGCTTAAGAAATTGCCTCTTAGCATGGAGGTCGATGACAAGATTAAGTTAGAGCCAAATGCTAAACCTCCCGCCATGGCACCTTTTCAAATGGCTCCAATAGAGTTAGAGGAACTAAGGAGACAACTTAAGAGCTCTTGGATGTAGGATACATCCAACAGTCAAAAGCTCCTTATGGTGCGCCTGTGTTATTCCAAAAGAAACATGATGGGTCGCTTCATTTATGCATCGACTACCAGGCTTTAAACAAGAATATAGTCAAGAACAAGTATCCTATTATATTAATAGCTGACTTGTTTGATCAACTTGGCGATGGACGGTGGTTCACCAAGTTGGATTTGAGATATGGATACTATCAAGTGCGGATTGTGGAAGGTGATGAACAAAAGATCACATGTGTTACAAGGTATAGCTCTTTTGAGTTCTTGCTCATGCCTTTCGGTTTTACCAATTCTCCTGCCACATTTTGCACTTTTATGAATGAAGTATTTTATCCTTTCTTGGAAAAGTTTATCGTAGTATATCTAAATGATATTGTAGTTTATAGCCAAACTCTTGAAGAGCATGCGCATTATCTACAACAAGTGTTCCAAGCTTGTAAAGCAAAATGAGCTTTATGTCAAAATGGAGAAGTATGCCTTTGCAAGGGATGAAATCACATTTTTGGGCTAGGTGGTGGGAAGCTTCGCATGGATGAGTCCAAAATCAAGGCAATCCAAGAATGGAGCCACCCAAGAAGGTACCTGATTTGCGGTCATTCCTTGGCCTAGTATACTATTATAGGCAGTTCATCAAGGGCTATTCATCAATAACTACTCCTTTAACGGACCTTTTGAAGAACAATAAGACATGGGTGTGGATAACCCAATGTGGTAACGCCTTTAAAGCCCTTAAGAAGGTGGTAATGGAAGAACTAGTGTTGGCACTCCCTGATTATACTGAGCTATATGAGGTACACATCGATGCATCCGACTTTGCTATTGGATGTGTGCTGATGCAAGAAGGCCATCCTCTTGCATATGAGAGCAGAAAATTAAAAGATACTGAACAACGTTATACAATGTAAGAAAAGGAAATGACTGCTGTCGTCCATTATTTAAGGACGTGGAGGCACTATTTTCTTGGGTCGAGATTTGTGGTAAAGACCGACAATGTTGCTTCTAGCTACTTCCTTACACAAAGGAAGCTTACCTTAAAGTAAGCAAGGTGGCAAGACTTTCTAGCTAAATTTGATTATGCCATGGAATACAAGCCAGGCAAAACTAACTTAGTGGTGGATGCACTAAGTCAAAAGGTGGGGCTGGTAGCATTGAGTCAATTGGAAAGTCCTTTGCTCGATTAAATAAAGGAGGATCTTAAGTATGTCCATCTTGCCAAATCCTTAATGGAGTGCACGGAGCAAGACAAGACTAGAAGATTTTAGAGCAAAGATGGTCTACTTTTTGTAAAGGGCTATCGCCACTATGTTCCAAAATGGGGAAAACTTAAGGAAAGAAGTGATTAAAGAGTGCCATGATTTTAAATGGACTGGACATCCAGGTATGCATCATACCTTGGCACTCATTGAAGATGCTTATTATTGGCCACATATGCGAGACGACATAGAGTTATATGTAAGGACTTGTCTTGTATGTCAACAAGACAAGATCGAGCAAAAGCAACCCACAGGATTAGCTGGAGCCTTTGCCTATTCCAGAATGACCTTGGGAAAGTATCTCCATGGATTTCATCACTAGCCTACCCAAGTCAGAAGGAAATGACACTATTATGGTCGTGGTGGATCAATTTTCTAAGTATAGGGTGTTCATTCCAGCAACCAAAGAAGTCCTAGTTGAAGAAGGCAGCCCGAATGTTCTTCAAGTATGTAGTGAAGTATTGGAGAGTTCCCAAGTTTATTATTAGTGATCGAGATGCTCACTTCATAGAGCGATTTTGGTCAGAACTTTTCAAAATCTTGGGGTTAGACTTGAATTTCTCGACAAGCTTTCATCCACAGACTGATGGCCAAACAGAGAAAGTGAATGCCTTGTTAGAGTTATATTTGAGGTACTATGTCAGTGCTAACCAAAGGGATTGGGCAAAGCTGCATGATGTTGCTCAATTTTCTTATAATTTATAATGAAGTGAGTCTACTCATCATAGCCCATTTGAGCTTGCCACAGGACAATAACCATTTACACCAACTATTCTTGCTAATGGCTATATCGGCCAGAGTCCTCCAGCCTACAAGTTTGCCAAAGGGTGGCATGAACAAGCTGATATGGCAAAATCATAGTTAACCAAAGAAGATAAGAAGATAAGGAAATGGGCCAATGAAAAGATGAGGCATTTGGAGTTTAAAGAAGGTGACCTTGTCATGGTAAAGCTTCTCCATCATAAAGTAAAATGGTTTCAAGAAGCTTCACAAAAGGCTAGCACTACGATATGTGGGGCCATTCCCTATTGTTCAGAAGATTAGCAAAGTATCATACCGATCAGAGTTGCCTACAAATATTCACCTTCATCCAGTTTTCCATGTAAGTCTTTTAAAGCCTTACCATGCTGACATGGAGGACCTTAGTAGGAACAAATCTAAGAGAGCTCCAACATCTATCACTACCTCGTTTGAAAAAAAGGTAGATTACATCCTCGCTAATCGAGTTATTCCGAAGCGTGGTGCTATACTAAGCTATGTTGAGTATTTGGTCAAATGGAAAGGACAACCAAATAACGAGGTGAGCTAGGAGCATGAAGACTCTTTATGGAAATTCCGCAACAAGAATGCCGAATTTTGAGAAGAGGTCACAACGAGGCCGTCTCCAGATTAGGTGGGGGAGAATGTCACACTCTGTAAGGTTCCAGAGCTTTCTAGAAAGTTCTTGAAGATTTTACAAGAGCCTGGAAGACCTAAGAATATGGAGAATACTTTGGAACATTGTAATGTGTAAAATATCTAAGATATTTTGTAAGAGAATTCTAGAGGGCCATTATAAGCCATTGGATGTAATTGATCTTCACTAATGGTTGAGGAGGTGGAGTAGTATAAATAGGCATAGGAACTTCATTTAGAAGGCATCCAAGCATTGTAAGCAAGAAAGCATTATAAGAGCCTTCAAGTATTCAATAAAGAGTTCCATTCCCAAAAGTTCTATTGTGTGCTTTACTTTCCATCTTGCTTCCTTCTCTTGAGATTGAGTGAAGGTTAGGCTGACTTAGCATTCTAGCATGGGGCATGAGTGTCTAAGTGCTGCACGGTAGCGTTGGATTTTCAAAGATCGTGACAATAAGCTAAGGCATGGTTTTTGTATTTCTTTTTCTGCTTTATGCTTTCAAAAATGCATAAATAACTATTACTAGATCCAGGTCTAGATAAGACTGCATGTTAAGATGATGTGAATAAGATTGTTCCTAAGTTAAGGACAATGGTCTCAGTTTGCAAGCATATGGTTAGGATTACAATTGTGCCTGCATTAAAATTCTGTTTGTATTTTCCCTGATTTGTTATAAATATTGTGTATACACCATGTTAATATTTCTATCTCATCCTTATAAAAATTATTGATGTTACAGATTGACTATCTTTCTAGACAAGTGTGGAAGTGACAACATGTATATTTTGGCTTACCATTGCTACTATATTTGTTATTTGGCCTATTTATGGGATTATGTGAATGTGGATGAATACTAGCATTTTTGGGAGGGTAGCTATAATGAAGAAGATTCTCCTGAGCTCATGGAAGAGTAGTTGATATAAATTATGTCTATCCAGTGGGAAGCAAAGTATTTATGGTTGTTTAATATGTGAATAAGTAGGTATAAGTATAGCTCTATGTAAATGTAATATTTTGGAGGAAAGCCTGAGTATGATGTAAAGGCTCTTCTTAGGACACTTATCAATTATCATGTAAATATGGATCACCATGTATGTAAATGAAGGTGATTAAGGCTAAGTCATCTTTGCTTATATTTTGGCTTGCCATTGCTACTATACATTATTGATGTTGCAGATTGACTATCTTTCATTTCATTGCCTTCTGTAACTTGTCTTGAATGTTAGTAAAATCTAGAGAATATTAAACTCACCTCCCTCGAGGTTTGGTAAAATAACAATGAGATCTAAAGTTTGGAAAAATCGACATTCCTCTCCCTAATAGATGAAAAAGTTAATTGTGTTACATAATAATTTAGATAAAATACTAAAAAGTATGTTTCGATATCCAAAGTATTAAAATTTCTTATTTTTACTATTATTTTTTTTGGTTTTCCATGGGTACCCGTAGAGACCCTTCAATCATTGAGTTCAAGTGTGCATTACTAATTATCACTTGAGCCATTCCTTATAGGAATTTTTTTTTCTTTTTAAATAAGTCATAATATTTACTGTTTAGACCATCCTTAATTTATTTTCTCACTAACAACATCAATTTTTTATTATTAATAAAATAAAAGAAATAATATATATATATATAAAAGTTACATTAAATTTGGATATAAAATAAGATTAGATTTGTTTCATAAACTTTAAAAAATTAATTCTATCTGAATCTAAAAGATAAATTCAAATACTTTTAAGAAAATAATATTTTTTTCGTTTATTGGTTGAAAATGTGAAAAGGAAGAATGATAACATTTTATTATTATCATAAGTTTTTATTCTTTTATTAATTAATATATCATGAAATTTAAATTACTTATTCTTTAAGTGGTTAAAGAGGTAAAAATGTGTTCCAATTTGAAATTTTTTTCTTTGAAGAGAAAATACTAAAAATATGTTCCAATTTAAAGTTTCTTTATTTGAAAATAAAATACTAAAATTTAGACTTATTTGTCTCGTACACTTATGACAATAATGTAATATAAAATTGAGGTTTTTGGTAAGAAAATAATTTTTAAAAAATAAAAATAAATAAAGGATGGCATAAAAAGTATGTATTTTGACTCATTGGAAAAGTAAAAAGTAAAATAGGACTTTTTGTTACTTTGCAGATACAAACATGACTTTGTAATATTTTATTCAAATTATTTTGTAGCATTGTTAACTTTTTCATCCATCCAATAGAGGAGTGTTGATTTTTCCCAAATTTTGGATCTTAATGTTATGTTATCAAATCTCAAAAGTGTAATTTACTCTAAAATCTTTGTTTTTCTCTCAATTTCTTCTTTCTGCCTCTCAACTCTTCTGCAAGCTCATTTCCTTTCATTTCTAAAAAAGTAGGTTATTAAATTGGTATCAGAGCATTGATCTTGGTATCAATGGTGGGTATCCAAACTTAGTTACACATCAATCAACTAGAAAAAGTACATTAGAAAACTCTAATCATGGCTGCCATGGATAACCAACACAAAACTAAACATCAGAGGCTCATTACAAAGAAGTCATGGATGGAAGATTAGAGTCAATAAGTAACACATTGACTGCTAGATTCAAGAAATTAAAGAAACAACTATCATATCAAAAAAATGGTGGGAATCAAGGAACCAAAATTCAAAATATAGAAGGAATGACACTAACCAAGTATTTAATGAGGTTCCTACTCCTCTTGTTAAGGTAAACAATGAAGACCAAGAATGTGAAATTCATGATACTGGAATGTATGATGTAGGAATAGATGATGCATACCAGAGGTTTGATAAAATTCCACATCAGGTTGCAACCATTGTTTTTGGGCCTAAAATTGAAGGAAGCTAGAATATATGATCATGATTCACTTCCTAAAATAAATGAGAATGATAAGGTGCCTTGAAATCATTGATTCACCTTCCAAAATCAATAATGAGGAACTAATCAATGAAGGTTTCACTATCATTATCTCCTTGTAGTTGAGCATGGCTGGGAAAACACCTTTCAAGTTCAATCTTGGAAAAGGTAAAGGAATTCAAGAATTAGACCCAGGTATTAATACAAACTCTACCAAAACATTATTCTAATTAGATACTAAATCACTATCGGTAATGGATTTGAATGATTTCTCAAATGGTTCATGCCAAAAGGTTAGCTTGTATACTTTGAATAGCAGTTTGTGTTTGCTTTGAAATTCACAATTTCATAAAATTATTTTGGTGCTCTTTTTAAGGTTGAGAAATTTGATGTTGGATAGTTAGTTCCATATTTCCAATTCTGTAAATGGTATCCATGTCCTTGACGAGGGTGTTCAATATTTTAAGAACAATAAGTTGATGAGTCTAGATGTACTTTGGTATGTGATTGCAAGTGATGAATCTCTAATGGTTCAAAAAAATGACAAATCTGTTTATGGCATCATGCATTCTTCAAAAGCAATTGTTGAAGAGTCTAGTATAATGCTCAAACAATCATGTGCTTATCAATAACTTGATTATGGTACTGCTGGATGCACCCTTTTTAAGCTGCAATTTTTAACAATCATGGCTAAAAAACTCCCAAGTTATGAAAATGCAAATTTCTAGTGTTGCTCATGTTAGTAGTATACCCTACAAGGCAATTGCATTAGATGTTTATGGTATATTATTTGTAAATACAATCTTATTCAATCACTAATAAAATGAATATGTTTCATTATTATATGGTATTATAATTTATCATGTATTTTAATTGCTAGTTATACTTTATTATGAACATGAAAAATCTCCTATAATATAAACAATGGAAATAAGAACCAGGATGTAATCGTATTTATGAGATATATTTTCTTAAGCTTTACTCTTAAATATTCTAATCATAGGATTTCTAATAATGAGAATTAATGATCTAGTTAGATTAGTACGTGTATGTTAGCTTAAACATTTAGGGTGATCGATCTCATGATCACTTGTATAGTTGACACTCTAATAAACATGTAGGTGCTTACTAGAGAACAAGTTCACTAAATTAATTGTCAACGAGAGTTCTTTGTTGTAGTAATGCAAATGATCTATAGATCTAAAGCATTTAAGTTATCTTATACATAGGTTATCATGCTTTGATACTATCTAAGTATCATGGCTTTTACAAGGATAGATATTGTATATGACTATCTATGTATGAAAGTATATGAGTGTATAATAGGATTTATCACTCTCAATAAAGAGAGTGAATGTTCTATGTTATCTATTTAAGACATAACTCAGTAATTCTCTGGCCAGGGTGGTATGAAACTAGATTAGAGAATTTAGATTTCACCATATGAGTTATGTCTTATAGATAGACACATCATATTAAAAAATTTAAAGTTTGAGATTAATCCATACACTTTGTTTAATCATGAATATTAAATGATAGAAAGATTAAATTGCATAGTATCTAACAAGGGAAATGTTCACATATATATTTATATTATCCAGGTAGTCATCATATGCTACTAGGCATCAATCTTGACTTGTAAGTAACGCAAGAATTAATTCAATAATTACTTTTCATTAATTAATAAATCAAAAGGTAGTTTTGATTCAAATTAATGAGATATGGATATAATTGAAAGTACATTAATTTAATATGGCCATGGAATGGCTTAGTTAGCTTCTTATCAAAGACTTCAAGATGATTTGTTGTTGAAGAGCAATTTGTTTACAGAAGGAAAGAATTTTGTGAGCTCCTCCCAAGATCTAATTTTGATAATGTTTGATAGGAATTTCAAGTTATTAGTTGGGATACAACGTGTTTTTCATTATCATCCTCTAGTTCATGATGTTCTTGGATTAAAGTTGTGGCACTGATGGTGTTGAATTTGATAGGATAGACCTGGTTGGTAACATGATGCATTTGATGAATGCAATTCACTCACTATTTGAGTTGACTGAAAGGAAGCCAGTGATTGATAAGCATACAAACATTGCTACTGTGTTGTTAGGTGAGATTAAGGATAGATCTCTTGACTCATATACAAAAAAGGAGAATGATATCGTGGTCAGAGGGGATTGGAAGGAGTGATTAATAGATGTGCTCAAAGGGAAGGGATCAAAGATAGATAAGATTTATTTTACAATCATATACCTTATTTCTTCTAAAACTATAAACCAGTAAGAGGTGGAAGCAATAGAAACGGCACTAAGAGAGTTAGAGGTTGATACTAATGCTTTTCAGCAAGTGAAGAAAATGAAGAAAATCAAATCATTGAATGTTTCATCAGTATCTACAAACTCTACTAGCAGAAACAATATTGTTCACTGGCCTAAGAAACTCTACAGATAGTCAATTAGTGCTGTGACAGCTGGTGTGAAGAATTTATTACCTAACGATAGGCAGTTAATAATGACATAGATAGTTGAAGCCTTGACTGAAGGGAGGCCAAATCCAGAAATTGACTCTTACCTTGTGTTTAATCCTCGCACTCCTAAGTTAGGTTATGGAACTGAGTATCGGCCATTTGAAAGGACTGTTTAAGGAAGCAATTGTTTTCATGATTGGTGGAGGTAATTATGTTGGTATAAGAGCTTAAAAGAGCTTGCAGTAATGTCAGCATTCAGTTAAGCATGTCATATATAGAACAAAAGAAATTCTCACTGGTTGAGAGTTTGTAAAGTAGCTTCTTTGTTAAGGCAGAAGATGGGTTTGAGCATTACCATTTCTGTTTCAACTTAATAAAACTAGCTAAAATCAAACATCAATTAAATATGCTTTTGTTGCTCCATTTCAGATTGCAAGGTTGGTCTTTAAGGCATATATGGAACATTTGGTCAAGTCAATATACATTTGATGTCTATCGTCTAAAAGGAGATGGAGGATTCCGTGCTACGTAGTTCCTTCTTGTTTCTAATGCAAGAACACTAGTTGCTCAGCGAGCAATGAAACAACATTCTTTGTCAATTTGTAAGAGAGCCTTTTATATCATGATATAGAAAAGGTTTCAGCCATTTAAAAGCTTTGTATGTCTCCCTTAAAATGAGTTTTTGTTATTAGAAAAATTATGTTTTTGTTGTGATGTACTTGAAACCTGAATTTTTAGATTCATGTTGATCTTTTAGTTAATAGCAAGTTTAATTGGATGAATAAAAAACTTAACCAAATTTAGTTTGACTTGTCATCCAGTTGTACTTGCTACTAGCTAAAAAGATCAACATGAGTCTAAATTGAATTGAATTAATGGGCAATTTTGATTCATCCCTTCAATTAATAATCTTTATAAATTGTATTGAACTAAACTAAATTCTCTCTCTCGAAGTCTAAAAATTGTTTCCATACCACCACCAATCCACTATATCTTGGAAAGCTATATCTATCTTAAATCAACAGTAGAAGCTTCTTGCAAAGAATGGTTGAAAACTTAATACCTAATTTGTGATATACATGCTCCTACCTGGTGACAGAGCACTGCATTTGGTGACACTAATACCCCGAGACGGCGTTGGTTCCCTTGTGACGAAAGCAATTGAGCAAATAATGGAAGTGATGCACACACCTATTTAATTTGAAAGGTAGGACATCCATGGGGATATGAAATGGGTCCCACAATAAGTTCTTTACTTGATCCAAAAGAATGAGGTTTGCTTGAATGGTGGATTAAAGCCTCTAGTTATAGAAGGAGTTAGCTCCCTGATAAGGATTTAACTAAACACATACACATGTATTGTCCTCAAGTAATATAATAATAAGCAGAGATCATTTCCATGAGGAATAATTTATTTTTTAATGCTAATTATCAATATGAAGCAACCTAATTCTAATCAAGCTAATGTAAATTTAGATATTAAAGCAATTTATAAAAATGTATGAAAACTAAGCCTAGGTTCACAAAATCCCTCACACTACACCTCATTAACTTTAATTCAATTTATATAATAGCTTAATATTAACCCATATTTCTTAATCAATTACTAGCATATTCCTATGTCTAGCAAATATATATTTCCCTTTGTCTAATTCTCTATATTCCTATGAGAATTATTTTAAGGCAAACTCATTAAGAACCAATCTTCTGGTTACTTATGGTAAAATAGTATATTCCTATCTTTTAAACAGATTAGATCATCCAAATCATATGAACAATCCAAACATAAGTTACTACCTAAGGCTAATCTCAAAATTGAATCTTCCAAGTCAATTTCAGAATTCCTAACCAATCTAACTGGTGATCAATCAATTAGAAGCATTAAGAACAAGGCAATATAAATATAAAAACTAAAGCATGCATTGAATTAAAACTAAAGCCACAACAGCTATATGTGAGTTCAATCGTTACTCCTAGAATACGACTATTCCATATAATTACTAGAAACATAAACAATAAAAATACAACCATTACAAATAAAAAGAAAATAAGAAGAAGAGAGTAGAAACTAGAAGTTATCATGGCTTCTGGTCTCCTTTTGCTCCTTAGCACTCTTTATCACGAGCTCTGGTATATCTCAAAGCTTCATCCTTAACTTTTATTTGTAGACCTTTTCCACTTAGTCAATTAAACTAGAAGTCATCAAAACATGTGAGGCACCGCGGATCATGTGTATTTGGTGCTGCGGTGCTAAAGGTTTTGCTTAGTCCTAATAGGACTTTATCTTGTCCCACCGTAGCTTCACATACATAAGTGCTACGGCCCCAATTCTTTGCATTGTTTACGAAAGCTGTCTTTTATATTGGAGATGTGGAGCATCTTTCTCTATGATTTTCACTGGGTAGATTAACTTCAACTAGCCACGACTTCAGTCACCAGATACCACGGCTTCCAGCTTTTTGACTTTTATGCTTTTCTTCCTCTTTGTATCAACATCGCGGATTCATCTTATTAGTACCATGGCTTAGGTCACTCTAACTTATTTATCAAATTCTTCCTTTTATAATGCCGGCACGTTATATTCTTCAATGCTGCGACACGGCTTGAAATCCTTTCATTCTTTCATTTCAACTAGGACATTGCAAAAGACACCTAAACCAAATTAAATACCAAAATTTGTAAAACTACTCCTAATTAAGGTAAAATATCTACAAAACTCTTAAACAACCTAAAACAACTAACACTCTATATTTGGATAAGATTTTAACTCAACCCTAGAATTTAGCATAAAATATGAATTAAAAGCATAGTAAAATAACTCTATTTTATAGATTTATCACACCCCAAAACTTAATATTTTTCTAGTCCCAAGCAAAAAGAAAGAAAATAATCAAACAAAAATCACAGTTAACCTATCAATGATGAACTATTTATTCTCCTAGAAAATCCTCGAATTTTATAACAAAAACTTGACTCAAGACAAAACACAAGTATATCTTCAAATTTATCATGTTCGGGCCAACTTCTTGTGTTTGTGTGTGTGCAAGGCATCATACTAAAGTTAGATTGCTTCAAAAATATTTTCAAAATAACTCAAAGACTAATCTTAACCCCTAAAACTTCACATTTCCTTCCTTTCTCCACTAATGTAGACTAGCACTTAGTCAAAAATCAATAGGTCTTTTATTCAGCTTGTAATGTAAGGCTAGGGAAAAGGTTTGATGAAATGGAATATTTTGGCTCAAATACCCTCATCACAATTTCTTTGTATGAGCTCACCCTGCTTTTTCACCTTTTTTTTTCTTAAGGTTTTGATTCCCACTCACTTAGGCTTCAACTATTTCATCTTCTTTATTATATCACCCGATATATTTCTTCTTGTGTGAGCATAGATGTTTTCCACTTTTTTTTTTCTTTTCTTTCTTTCTTTTCTCTACCAAATCTTTGGTTTATAGACAAATTTTTTAAGGAATTTCCACGTACTTCCCCCAAACTTAATTCTTTTTTATTAAGAAGGGATAATCAATTTTTTTTTCCTTTCTTTCTTGTGTTGTACTCATCCTCATAGACTTGCTTCAGGCTCATCTTTTTTTAAAGCTTAATTTTACTGCTTAATTAATGTGCTCAAAGGAATAAGATGTGAATGGGTCTTACAAATAAAGAATTGGTTAACATATGCATGTGCTAGAAAGACTAGGCATTAGGCTCAAAAGTGAGTAACTAAAAAAATATAAAATCAAGGGTGGATATACAAAGGCTCTACCAGTTCAAAGATGACCTAAATCATGTTCTCAACTAAATATTCCCTAGGATTTCGCCTCAAGAGAAATTCGTACAAATTAAAGAGGTCAAAAAGAGTCTAAATGTTACAAAGAAAAGATCTTTAAAAACAACAACCCTAGGTGACAATAGCCTTGTGTAGACATTAATGCATGAAGTATATGTCCTAGTTATAGTAAATTCAAAAAAATTCTTGCATGCTATCACAAATCAAAATCAATGCATAAATAAAATATTATAATGGGCATAGAAAAATATTAGAGCATCATTAACAAATGAACTTGCAATCTACTTAAAACAATATAGGAATTGGAAACACATTATAACCTAGATGCCATATCTAAAAAATTATACATAAATGGGGGCTAACTAATCATATAAATATAGAACTACAAAACTAAAAGTTACTTTCCAAACTTAAACTAAACAGTGTCCCAATGTTTAAGAAAAAGAAATAAAAAGAAAAGCAAAAGATAAAAGGAACTCCCCTCATTCATAAAAATCTATGTCATATCCTCCTTGAAAGAGGAAAAAAAGCTAGAGGATCAAGATACGGAGGGAAAGTAGAAGGATACCATCCTTCTTGTACAACATCATCCTTAGTAACTTGTTATTATGATGATTGACAGCATGGTTATGCTGTCAATGCTCTGTACACTATACCTCTAAGTGAGAGTGTCGTTAAGCCAATGTCAAACTTTACATAGCAATTAGCACAGGCTGAGTTGGACATGCTGGATCACCTTCTCTCGCTTCAAAGTTGAAACTCTGAAACTTATTTATCAACTCGTCATCAATTGGACCTTTCTGCATGGCTAATGGTTTAGTGTCTTCCAAAATCACACTAGCCTCTCGACATAGTTCAATGATGAGGGAGAGGAACCATATGCCCAAATGTCCATTGTTTGCAGCCTATAGCATAGCACAGTGTATAATACAACCAATATCAATGAAAATACCTCGTACTATAGTATAGACTAGAATTGCTCACTTCTTGGTCATGTCACTTGAATGTCCACTAGGTAGCACATTAGCGAGCACGAAGTAATACAATACCCTTGTAGTGGTCCATCAACTGACTGACCTTAAAGTGTACTACTTCTTTATTAGTCAATTTCCAAGTGAAGCCTTTGTAGCATAAAGCATTGATGATAGCATCGTAGTCCACTATGCACTTGCATAGCCAAATATTCATCGGTCTTTGGAATATCAGGGATTCCATAGTAAGCACTGATCGTTGTGCTTGTAAATGGCAACATCTTCCCACGAACCATGACCTTACTGTCATTTTGCTCAACAAGGTTGGCATAGAATTCTCAAGCCAATGCAATTACTCCAGCAGAGGGTGGTGTACATAGTTTCACCCAATTTTTTCATCCATTTGATGGGCTATATTTCATAAATAATCAGAGCTGAGTTGCAAACCATGTTAAGCTATGATTTTTTTGTTCATTATCCCTTCATGGAACTGTTTCTCTGCTGCAGCAGAGATGAATCGATTATTGTCAAAACTTGGTCCAGCAGATTGAGCATGCTTAGTAGCCTTGGTTTTTGGTCCCATTATCCAGAAAAAAAAAATTAACATAATCCCGAAAGCCAAAATTCCCAGTAACAAGGTCAACCACAGCCCATAATCAACAATGGCTCTCCAATAGAGCATTTATGAAAGAGTCTCAGGCATGTTAGTATCAACATTACATCATCCATGTACTTCCCATCATTATTCATCATCCCACCCCTAAACTTATACCCACTAATCATGAAGAAATTAAGCATACAACACAAGAAAAGCATCCTACTTACAAGAAAATTTGTAAAATGTAAAAAGAAGAGGAAAAGCACTTACTTGTGTTGAAGCTGCGTTCATTTATTGTGTAAACTGTGATGTGGGTGAGGGATTTTGTGTGAGAGAGGTAGAAGATACTAGAATAAGGTTTGGGTTAGAGATTTTGAGCAAATAAACTTTGATTTCTTGAGAGTAAGTGTTAGGGTGTGAGTTTGGGTAGTTATGGCTCTGAAATTTCTTTTTAAAAGTAGAAATTCTGACATAGCACTGTGGCATGAAAAAGTAGGCACCACTGTGCTATGCCCTAAATTTTGAAATTTTAAAAACATGGGATTTGGTGCCATGGCCTGAATAAAATGATGCTGCAACACAATGCTCTCTGTTTGAAACCCAGTTTTTTCGAAAAACAAGATGCCACGACTTAAGGTTTTAGGAGCCACAGCTTAAGATAATCTGTCTAAACATTTTTATTTCTAGGTTAGGTGATGTTGTAGCATAAAGGAGTGGAGGCTGTGGAGTGGTGCTCTCTACCTAAAATGGGTATTTTTCATTGAATTTAGGGGCCATAGGGTGAGTGGTCTAAAGCCGTAGCTCATTGCATTCTGAGTATGTACCTAAGAATTTTATTTCCATGGCTCCACAACATAAATGGATAAGGGCTGCAACGGTGTCTTCTCCATTTTTTTTTTTTTCAAATTCCTGGGCATTAGGCATGGCAGTGTGATGGAATGGGACACTGCGGCTTTTGTGCATCATCCTATGGTCTCTTAGTTCTTGTTTTCCTGAGAGAGATGCCATGAAGGATGAGTGTAAAGTAGAACTTAATAAACTAAAAAGTAAAATAAAGTAAAGAGTTTAGAACTAGGATTGGCTCCCAAGAAGCGCTTGGTTTAAAGTCCTTGCCTTGACTTAGTGTTGCTCAAGTGGCTTCGCCTAGTATGATGGAGGTATAATCATTATTGATATTTCCTCCCCAATAGCATTTCAATAGTTAGCCATTCACTTTAAATGTTCTATACGAATTTGTGGCTATTAACTCTACAGCACCATATGGAAATGCTTTAGCGATGGTGAATGGATCAGACCATCTTGACTTGAGTTTTTCTAGGAAAAACTTGAATTAGAAATTGTAGAGAAGGACTTGTTGATCAGGCTCAAAGAGGTGCTCAATAATCTTTTAATTGTACAGCCTCTTAGTCTTCTTCTTATAGAGTTTGGTATTCTTATATGCATTGAGCCTAAACTTATCCATCTTGTTCAATTAAAAGAGTCTCTTTCCACCAATGGTTGGATAATCAAAGTTTAACTTTTTTATTGCCCAATAGGTATTATGTTCCAACACAACCAATAAGTGGCAAGCCTTCCCAAAAACTAGCCAAAAAGGAAACATGCCTAGAGTGGTCTTGTAAGCTGTATGATGCCTTCTCTAGGATCCTCTTTATCATATGAATCGCCTAAAACAAAAAAATTCATTCATAAAACCTTCAAGCCTATACTTCACCATATCAGTGAAGATAGCCATCATGCACCTTTAAAAGGTGGCTAGGGCATTGCATAGACCAAAGGGCATTCTTCTAAAGGCAAAAGTGCCATAGAGGCAAGTAAATGTGATTTTTCTTGGTCTTTTGGGGTAATAGAAATTGATTATATACTGAATAACCATCTAAAAAGAAATAATGTTCCTTACCTGCCAGTCGGTCTAGCATTTAGTCAATGAATAGAAGGGGAAAGTGGTCCTTCCTTGTAGCTTTGTTCAGCTTTTGGTAGTCCATGCATACCCTTCAACTAGTAATGGTTCTTGGAGGAATGAGTTCATTGTTTGCATTTGTAACAAATGTCATCCCTTATTTCTTTAGTACACATTGGATAGGACTTACCCAATGACTATCTGAAATCGGATAGATAATTCCAGCATCTAACCACTTGATTATTTCCTTTTTCACCACCTCCTTCATTATGGAGCCTCCTTTGATGCTCTATTGTAGCTTTACAATTATCCTCCATGAGGACTTTTGCATGCAAAAGGAAGGGCTTACACACTTAATGTCAAGAATTGTCCATCCCAATGCTCTCTTGTGTTCTCTTAATACATGAAGGAGTTTGTCTTCCAGCATGTTAGTAAGAGAAGTAGAAATAATAATAGGCAAAGTAGATAAAGGACCAAGAAAAGCATACTTTAAATGGTTTGGTCATGGTTTTAGCTCCAAGGTAGGAGGCTTTTCAATTATTGGCCTTGATCCGGATGGTGTAGATGTTGGTAAAACCAGATTTTAAAATCTTGGATTTGGTTTCAACATATGTAGTGATGCATCCAATAATTTCAAACACTCCTTATAATCATCATCTTCTCTTGTAGTGTGTGAAATTATTGAAGCTTTAAGAGGGTCACTTGGATGTTCTTCCAAGAATATCTCTTGAACAAGGTTGCTCACCATGTCAATTGTAAAGCATTCTTCATGATCTTGAGGGAATTTCATGGATTGAAAGACATTAAATTTGATCTCTTAATCATTTACCTTCATGGTGAGCTCACCCTTTTGGACATCAATTGATATTCTACCAGTAGCTAGAAAATGTATTCCTAATATAATAGGTACCTCCCTATCCTTTTCCATGTCTAAAACTATGTAATCAGTAGGGAAGACCAATGTGTCTACCTTAACTAAAACATCCTCTACAATTTATCTAAGGTGTGTAAGTGATCTATCAACTAATTATAAAGTTATTGACGTTAGTTTTCCTTTACCTATTCATAGCTTTTGATAAAATTGAGAGGGACATTAAATTTATATTAGCTCCTAAGTCATAAAGTGCCCTATCAAAAAGTTATGTGCCTATGGTACAAAGAATAGTGAAACTACCTAGATATTTTGAATTTGGGTGGTAGCTTCTTTTGAAGTACAATGCTGTACTCTTCAGTAAGTGCAATGGTTTCATGATCATTAAGCTTCCTCTTTTTGAACAGAATGTCCTTCATAAATTTTGGATAGCTTGGCATTTGTTTAAGAGCTTTAGCAAAAGGAATATTTATATAGAGCTTCTTAAACACTTCTAAAAATTTCTAGAATTGCTTGTCAAGGTTCTGCTTGTGAAACCTTTGGGGGAATGGAAGAGGTGGATTTGATATTTGAGGTTCAATAATTACTTTCTTTTCCTTCTTCTATTCTATAACTTTAGTAAGCAATTCTTCTTTAGTAGGAGATTTAGAAGCTTTGTCAACTTGTATTTTTCTTCTTTTGCTCCTCTAACTCCTTCCCACTCTTAAGAGTGATTGCCTTACTATATTCCTTACCCTCATTTCTTAGGTTTGGCTTAGGTATCACTAGGAAAGGCACCATGAGGTCTATTAATCAAAACATTTGCTAGCCGCCCAATTTGTGCCTCCAACGTTCTCAAGGAGGTAGCTTGGGTTTCATAATGGAATCAGTCCAAGACATGTATTGCAAAAACATTTCTTCCAAGGAAGGTTTCTTTTTAGAGGCTACTTGCCTTTATGGAGCTTGAAATCTAGGAGATGGATTTGGCCTTGTAGCTTGTGAAACTTGATTATTCCAACCAAAGTTTAGGTGGTTTCTCCACCCGCAATTATATATATTGGAATATGAGTTGTTTTGGTGGTTGAAATTTTGGACATATTAAACCACTTCAGTATTTTTTCATTGGTCCATGATATTTCCTTTGCCACAAGCTTCACACACCATTATAGTGGCTTTTGAACTGTTATTGCACCTAAAATTATCTAATCCCTTTGTCAACCTAGCCACTTATGCCGTTAAGCTTGTAATGGCATCAAGTTCATGAATTCTAGCAACCTACGAGATGTTAAACTTTCAAATGCCATTGATAAGAGTTTGAGGCCATCTTTTCCAAAAGGATCATAGGCATCATCCATAGACTTACTCATAAAAGCACGTTTAGTAGCAGCATCAATTGTTATTCTAATTTGGTTTCCCAAACCATTATAAAAAGTATGCACTTATAGCCAGTTAGGAATTCCATAATGTGTGCACTTTCTTATCAAATCTTTATATCTCTCCCATGCCTTATAGAGAGACTCTTGATCATATTGAAGGAATGATGTGATTTTATTCCTTAGCTTTGTGGTTTTGGTGGGAGGAAAGAATTTGGTTAGAAATTTTTGTGCCATTTCTCATTAAGTGGTGATGGAATGTCGAGGTAATGAATACAAGCAACTTTTTGCCTTTTGTCAAAGTGAGAAAGGAAAACGCCTTAGGAGGACTGTATCATTAGAGACACCATTGTACTTGAATGTGTTACACAATTCCAGGGATGAGACTAGAAGGGGTCATCCCCCAAACTAAGCAGATTGTTGGATCATTTGGGATTGTGCCCAGTTTGAACTCAAAGTTATTCGCAGCTATAGTCGGTCTTTGTATGCTAGAATGGAGGCCTTGCATAAAAAGGGACAACATAATCCCCTAAAGCCTTTGTTTCATAAGCTTTTTGATCATCACCTATTGCACTATAGTGTTTTGAGACTTAATTCTTTCTTAATTTTCTATGCATTCATTCGATCCTGAGATCGTATGAAAATAGTTCCAAATCTTTAGTGTGTTGAATGTAATGTCAATAACACCTAAAATCAAAAGTAAGAACTTGAATTAGAATCAAGTAAGCTTATAATGATATTAACAAAATAAAATAAATTTATTCCCTAGCAAAGTTGCCAAAAACTTGATAAGGATTTAACAAACGCAAGTGCATATATCATCCTCAAGTAATATAGTAATAAATAAAGATCATTCCCATGAGAAATATTTTACTTTTTACTGTTGATTACCAATATGATGCTACCTAACCTAATCAAGATAATGTAAATTCAGAGATTAAAGCAATTTATGAAAAGGTATGAAAACTAAGCGTAGGTTCACAAAATCCCTTACACTAGCACCTCATTCAACTTTAATTCAATTCAATTTATGTAATAGTTTAATATTAACCCAGATTTCTTAATCAATTACTAGCATATTTTTATATCTAGCAAATATATATTTTCCTTTGTCTAATTCCTTATATTCCTATGACAATTATTTAACCAATGTCCTAGTTATTTATGTTGAAAGAGTATATTCCTATCTCTTAAACAAACTAGATCATCCAAATCATAGCACTCTCTATGACGTGCTTGGGTATATCTCAAAACTTCAGCTTTAACTTTTATTTATAGACATTTTTCTCCTAGTTCAAATTAAACTAAGAGTCATTAAAACACATGAGGGCACCGTGGCTCGTGTGTATTTGGCGCAATGGCTCTGAAGGTCTACTTAGTCCTAATAGGACTTCATCTTATCCCACCGTGGCTTCACATACATGGGCTCTGTGATACTAATTCCTTTAATTGTTTATGAAAGTCATCTTTCATATTGGTGCTATGGCTTCAAGCTCAAGGCGTTGTGACATATCTTTGTAATTTCACTGGGCAAGTTAACTTCATCAAGTTGCAGCTTTAGTCACCAGGTACCATTGGTTCCAAGCTCTCTGACTTTTATGCTTTTCTTCCTCTTTGTATTAGCATTGTAGCTTCATCTTATTGGCACCGTAGCTTAGGTCTCTTTGACTTAT
Source organism: Quillaja saponaria (assembly GCA_029379385.1). NCBI lineage: Eukaryota > Viridiplantae > Streptophyta > Magnoliopsida > Fabales > Quillajaceae > Quillaja > Quillaja saponaria. The sequence continues at coordinate 21,437,690 of CM055616.1, read as the reverse complement.
TTGTCAAATTTATCCTTTTGTAGAGACGCAGCTTCATATTCTTCAGCAGCTGTGATGCGACTTAAAATCCTTTCCTTTTCTCATTTCAACTAGGACACTATAAAAGACACCTAAACCAATTTAAATACCAAAATTTGTAAAACTACTCCTAATTAAGGTAAAAACTCTACAAAAATCCTAGTCTCATTGAATGTTCAGTTAAGAAAAGTACTTGATTTGTATGCTTCACTTGTGAATTTCTTTAACTTGCCTGGTTTGCCCACAAGACATCTATTATAACTCGGTATCGTAACATTAGGCTTTAAGGATATTGTGGTAACTTTTAGTTATAAAAAAATAAACATCTGCCTAAATAAGATAAACAAAAAACATAAATATATATATATGTATATACATCCACTTTACCTTTTTATTTGACTTTTCCTTTTCTTTTTCCTATTTTCTTATTTTTCTATTTTCTTATTTATTTTCCTCAACTTTTACTTTCCTTTCCTGTAAGTTTTCTCCTCCTCTGGTCCTTGAAAATTCCTATTTTTTGTTCAGTAAAATTAGCACCTCCTGCAATACCCGAGACCTTCATTTCCCTTGTTGTGCTCTTTGTTGTTGTTTAGCTTGGGATTTGTCAAGGTTAAACCATTCCAGTCTTCTCCTCTTTCAGCCAAGCTTTAGTTTTCTTTTCTTCCTTTTCTTTCACAGTTTGTGCACGCTGCCTCCTAGATCTTCCTAGTTGGAGTTGGGGTAACTAAGACCATGTTGTAGCAGCTATAGTAGCCCTTTAATCACCGCAGTAGCTGGCAAGACTTGCAGCAGCTCTAACAGCCACCAGTCCAACACCAGCCGTTGGTAACTATGCACCAACAGTTGCCCAATTCCTCCTCAGTTTGTAGCTCCACTACCTCAGTTTTAAGTAAATTCCCTTGTTTTTCTTGGAGCTGAATGTTTTTATTTTATGGACTTAGGGGTTAGAGTATAAACAAAGTATTGGGTAAAACTTTGTTGGAGGAGGAACGATTCTAAAAGTGATTAAGTTGTTGTTAGATTTTCATAATTCAAGCTTTTGATGGTTTCTATATGGCTGGTCCAATTTCACTTTGGTAATTGAATCATGGTTAGTGAAGGGTTTCATGACTTAGTGCTAGATTATTCTTGGTATATGTATATAGGATATATATATATATGAGAATTGAGTGTGCCTTTAAGGTTTTTGATAAAGTGCATAAAAGAAGTTAGTCGTAGCACAATAAATGAAACTTTGTACATTCAAGTTTTTATAATTTGGGGCTTATAACATATGAAATTTACAATTAAATGATGTTTGGAAAACATAATTTCAACTCTGAAACATAACATCAACTCGATGACGCTTTTGGACCCAAGATGAAGCCATGAATAAAACCCATAAAGTTGTGAGTGAAAGATATTACCTTTTTTGTTACAAGTTGTGTTTTGAATATTTGTATATATGTATAAAATTTTTGAGTGAGGGTGTTCAATGATTTGAGTTGAATTATGTGATAAAAATATTATATCTTTGAAACTTTGCTATTTTGTGTGTTGTGTGTTAGTGTGAACGCTTGTATGTGATTGATAGAGCCAAGGATTTCATTTTTAATATTAGTTAGAATTTGGGTGCACCTAAGATATATTTGATTTGGTTATTTGATATTCGAATAAAAATATTCAAGTAACTCAGACCCGTGGAAGTTTTGTTAGAAGTTTATGTATTATTGGTGTACGAAGAGCAAAAACCCCCTAGGAGAATATACAAATATGGTGTGTGGGTGTTGAGTTACTATGATCATTGGCCCTTTTAGTTACTTTGCTTAATTTGTTTGAACTATGATCATTTGTGCACTACATTAGTTTTGCAACATGCATATATACATATGTGTGAAATGTATTTGCATTGTAAGGTAATTTAAATGTGAATTTATTAAGGAAATGTTTTATAATTATATGATGGTTTATGCTAGTACCTTTTGTGTACGTCTTTCACTCACTATGTCATTGGCTTCTTTCATTTATTTATTTATTTTTTTAGCACCAGGTTGTTCTCAAACCCCTCTAATTGGATCTCGACTTGCCAATAGATAATGCAACAAGGTACTCATGTGAGATAGCATACTTGAAGACAGGGATGAAGTACTACACTCACTTTAGGGCTTGTTGTTATGAAATTTTGATTTGTGAGATATTGTGTTTTGTTGTCTTTCTTTTATATAAATGGAGAGAAGTTCCCTGTGATTGTTTTGTAAATCAAGATGTTGTATTTTGTATAATTCGAGAATATTCCACTTTCTGAAGAACTTGCACTAATTTTTTTTAAATTATCCTTTGTGGAAAATATATGTTTGTATATATTTTCAGCTTTCCCTGAAATCTTATTTTTAGATAATGGTTGTGTGTGTTCCTTTTGATTTGTAGTTAGGATTATGGAGGTTTGGGTACCCATTTCTTCGGTTGGTCATAGTTCCATGTGGAGTGTGATAAGTTGGTATCACATTTTCGGTTTAGAGGTCCGAGACTGCAAGTGTAGGAAGTGATCACTTTGTTTGCGTATGTTACCTAGGACATATTTAGACTTAGTAATGCATCCTAATTTATCCTAAAACTTCAAGTTGTGGTCTACAATATAATGTTATTTGCCTTATACGAAAAATCTATATTGAATTCATTTGTGCTTGTTTTAGATATGATGTGATGCAGTAATTGTGTTGTTAGTCGTGGGAGATAGCCAGGATGTTGGCTCCACTCAGAGGTTTACCAGTCCTCAAGTACTAGTAGCAAAAGGTCATGGTCGTGGAGGACGAGGTAGAGGTAAAGCTGCTAAGCAATTCAAAGCGGCAATACTTGATCCTAACTTAGAATAGATCGTGCAAGGACTTGATAAAGTTCAGAGGAAAGTAAGTGACTTAATTAGAATTTTAGCTTAGCAACAACAACCTCAGCAAGGTCAACCACAACTTCCTCAAGTTTCTTTTGTTTAGCCTCATCAAAAGGTAATTCATCTAGTTCTAGCTTAGGAATATGAAAGAGTATTTGTGACATTACATGATTTCAGGAAATTACATCCAGCTAGGTTCTCTGGTGTGGATTCTATGCAAGATCCTTATACTTTCTTAGAAGAGTTTGATTGATTATGTATGGCATTAGGATGTGGCCTTGTTTAGGCAGTGGAGTTAATCAACTATTAGTTGCATGATATAGCATATGAGTGGTATAAGGTGTTAGTGTAGCGCCGAACTGAGCCGACTCCACTTGCTTGGCTTGAGTTCAACAAAGCTTTCACTAAATGCTTTCTACTTAAGAGCATGAGAGATAAGTATGCTTGAGAGTTTGAGAAGCTAGTTTAGACTAAAGAAATGACAATGTCGAAGTATGAGACACGATTCACCAAACTATCCCAATTTGCTCCACATATGGTAGCAACCGAGGTAGATGAGAGTGAAGAAGGTTTGTGAATGGTTTAAGAATTCTTTGTTTAGATCAGTATTTGTGATGGACTTTACCATTTACACTTAAGTCATGGATGCTACTTATCTATTATTGAACTTGACATTTTGAAAGACGGTTAGAGCAAGAAAGCTATAAGTATAAACAGAAGGGCCTTCTATTTCAAGAATAGGCAGTTCTCGAAGGTCTGGAGGTGAATCTACCTCAGGATGTGGCTTATTTCAAGGGAATTTTTCAGTTGAGCAAAGGTCAAACTAGATAGAGCTATGGAAGTTAGTCTCAGGTAGTATCATCTAATAGTGCTCGAGCCTCCTGTAGTTCCTATATGCTCTACTTATGGTGTCAAACATTTAGGGCAATACAGAAGGGAGTCTAGTGCATGTTTTAAGTATGGTGCTATGGTTTATCGTATTCAAGATTGTCCGATGATGATTAGGCAGTCTTCTTCAGGTTAGACATGTCATTCAGTTCATGGTAAACCTCTGTTGCCTGCTACTCTTGTTAGATCTCAGGGGGGTCGTAGTACTTTTTCTAGAGGTTATCCATCTTCAGGTAGGGGTCAAGCTCCCGTTTATGCTATGACTATGCAAGATGCTCAGGCTTCAAATGCAGTTGTGTCATATAGATTGCTTGTTTGTTTAGTTAGTGCTAAAATACTATTTGATCCTAGAGCCACTTATTATTTCATATCTTTGTATTTTGCCTCTTGTGTGAGGAGGGCATCTGAGCCTCTTGAGGTTCTTTTAGCAGTTTCAACTCCTTTGTGGGAAGTAATTTTGGCAAATATGTATATTTCATCTTGTGATGTAGTAGTGGATAATGGGTTATGTTATGTGGACCTGATAAAATCAGACATGTTGGAATATGATGTTATTCTAGGCATGTAATGGTTGTCTAACTATCATGTGGTAGTGGTTTGTGAAGAGAAAAATGTCAAGTTTAGTCTTCCCAAGAAGCTGACTTTATTTTTTTTTAGAAGAGGATCAAAGTGAAGTCCCTCACAACTTGATTTCTTCCATCTAAGCTAGAAGGCTTATTAGAAGAAATATCAAGCAAAGGATAGAAGTGAAGTCCCTCACAACTTGATTTCTTCCATCTAAGCTAGAAGGCTTATTAGAAGAAATATCAGACTTATCTAGCTTATGTCAGGGATACTCAGTTGGAGTGCCTTCCTTTAGAACAAATTCCTGTGGTGAAAGAATTTCCTGATGTGTTTCCGAAAGAAGTACCTAGTCTTCCTCTAGAGAGAGAGATAGATAAAGTTTAGCATTTATTTGTTTCCATGTACTCAGTCAATTTCTATACCTCTATACTATATGGTTCCCAGTGAATTGAGAGAGTTAAAGGTGCAGTTACAAGACTTGCTAGATAAAGGATTTATCCATCCTAGTATGTCTCATTGGAGTGCTCCAGTTCTTTTGGTTAAAAAGAAAGATGGTTCATTTCGATTGTCCATTGATTACTGGCAGTTAATTAAGGTCACGATTAAAAACAAGTATCCCCTCCCCAAGATTGATGATATATTTGATCAGTTACATGGGGCTCAGAATTTTTCAAAGATTGACCTATGTTAGGGGGTATCACTAACTCCATATTCAGAAGGAAGATGTTCCAAAAGCTGTTTTTCATACCTAATATGGGCATTATGAGCTCTTACTTATTCTCTTTAGACTCTCTAATGCTCATGTAGTGTTTATAGACCTTATGAACAGGGTGTTCAAGCCTTTCTTAGATCAAATTTTTATTGTCTTTATTGATGACATTTTGGTGTATTCTAGAAGTGAGGAAGAGCATGAGAAGCATCTTCGAATTGTCTTGTAGACTCTTATGGAAAACAAACTTTATGCTAAATTCTCTAAATGTGAATTCTGGTTGAATAAAGTAGCCTTTTTTAGACATGTGATATCCAGATAAAGAATTTGTGTGGACTCCTGGAAAGTGGAAGCAGTTCAGAATTGCCTCATCCTTCTAATATGTCAAAAGTTCAGAATTTTCTAAGGTTTAGCTTGGTATTATAGGAGATTTGTTGAAAACTTCTCCCGAATTATTGCACCCTTGACTCAGTTGACTTAGAAAGGTGTTAAATTTGTTTGCTCAAAGGCTTATGAAGAAAGTTTTCATAAATTTAAGACTTGTCTGACTTCAGCTCTAGTTCTCACCCTTCCATCTAGTATGGAGAAGTATACGATGTTTTGTGATGCTTCTCTTATTGGACTTAGGTGTGCTTTGATGCAAGACAAAAAGATGATTGCGTATACTTCAAGATAGCTAAAGAAGCATGAACTGAATTAACTTATCCATGACCTGGAGATTTAAGCAGTAATTTTTACATTAAAAGTATGGAGCCATTATTTGTATAGTGAAACTTGTGAAATCTTCATGGATCATAAAAGTCTTAAATATATATTTGAACTTAAGGCAGCATGGATTGATTGAGTTGTTAGAAGATTATGATTGTTCAATTTCTTATCATCAAGGGAAAGACAATATGGTTGATGATCAATTGGTAGCTTATCGCATGTGATAGCTGTATAATGGTTGTTAGAGAATTCAAAGGTGTATGGCTGGTGGAGTTAGATTTGAGGTGTCTTCTAATGGGGGTATTACTAGCACATATTCAAGTGAAATCTACTTTGACTGAAGCAATTAAAGAAGTGCAGGTAGCTAACTATAAGGTATTTGCCAAGAAAACCAAACAAAAATAGACTACAAACTAAGCAAAACACAATAAACAAAAATAAATTCCTATTTGAAAGCTAAATCTTAAACAAAAATAACTAAAACATGAAATCTTCATACAAAACACAATAAACTACAAACTAAGCTAAAACTAACCAAATTGTAATGCAAAGCTCAAGAATATAGCTAAATTGAATGCATAATGAGATATAATATAATTTCTTTTGAGAATTTATCAATAATCAAAGTGCTATTGACTTGAGAAAGAATGCTACATATCATTCTCACACAAAACATATTGATGTCCAGTATCATTGAATACATGAAGTGATTGATGAGCATTTGTTACAACTTGAAAAAGTTGATAGCTGAAGTGAATGCAATAGACATGTTAATAACAGGGACAAGCTTGCTTTGTAGCTAGCTTTTGAAATAGACATTTAAGTGAAAGCTCTTTTCTTGAAATAAGGCTAGAGGGAAAGATTGTTGAAAATAAAAAAAAATAAAAAAACCTAGAATACGTCTATGGTTTGAATTTAGTAACCAACATGCTTTATTCTCTTATCTTAAGCCATCATTAAGTTATCATTTTTGATAGTTTTTATCAAAAAATTTGACTAGTTTTGATTAGTCAAATTGTGGAAGAAAAAATTAATTTGTACTCTTCATTCTTGAGTCTTACTTAATGGCTAGTGATTATAGATTTTATTTTGGCTTCTTCAAGATGTGTTAACTTGCTTTATATAAATAGAAAAGAAAGCATACATGAAGAGGAGCATAGAAGGGAGAAGTCATCTTTCCTTGATTTTTATTTTGGTACTTTATCCAGCCGTGATTTTCACAAGTGATAAATAGATCACGACAGTAATATTACTATCAAACCAAATTTAAAGGTTTAGGGAAAACCATTTTCAGTCGTTTGTGAGAATTCTATTGTTAGATTGTTATTTCCTAATATCATTTTCCAATAGCTAGAAATATATAAGATGCAGCTCCTATCTTGATTTCTCTCGTTGTTTATAGCCTACTGTAATCTTGTAATTTACATTGATTTTTTAGAGTGTGTTATGTGATTGGTTCTAAAGTTATCTCAACACTTTATTGATGACTACAAGCAATGTTGGAGCTAATCATGTTATTTTTGAGCTAGGTGTTTTGCTCTTTTGTCCGATATGATGTTAAGGCACTTGCAGTGTCCTTCATTTGCTAATAGACTAGAGATTGCAAGGAATCATTTCAGAGGGCAAATATCGCATGAAATATCTTCAGCACTACTCAAGTGGTTGTTGATGTCGTCATCATGTTTAAAAAGTCAAAAAGTAATTAACATAAAATAAGGTTTAAAGATTTTGAACCAATAAGAATGTAATTAGTCATAACTTGATATCGTAAAATTGAGTTTTAGACATAATGTGTAAATTATAATTATAAAATAACAAATACATAAACAAACTAAATAAATAATAATACAATCAAACATGCTATAAGCTAACTTTTAGTGTGTGTTTTAAATTTTTTGTTTATAACTTATTGATCTGAAGTAAATAAAATTGTGACCAAGTAAATTAAAGTGATGAAATGATATATACATGTATATATATATATATATATATATATATATATAAACACTTGTACTTTATAATCTTAGACATTGACTAAAACTAAATTGAATAAATGCATATATGTATATGTATAACCCAAGTTTAAAATACACCACAATTTTACTTAAACTTGTTGACCATTGACCCTGTTAATTCCTTTTCTTTTAATTTTTCTCTTTTTTTTTTTTTTTTTTCTTTCTTCCCCTTTTAGCCAACTTATTCCCTTATCTTTTTCCTTCGACCGACTTCATCCTTCTTTTTATTTTGCTTTGAATGAGACTCCTTCCTTTTTCCCCTATTTTATTTTTGTGTTAAGTCGAGAAACTTCTTTTCTTCCCTTCCTCATTCAGCCGAGTTTCCTTGTTTTGTATCATCATCGCCCAAGCCTACTCTTAGCAATTACAAGCTATACAAATTGGACTTGTAAAGCTTGGTAGAAGCCTTGCACAGTGGTAATGGCCTCCTTTGATCACCAACCCTATTTCGAGTTAATTCAGCCAGCGTGCAGTAGCCTTCTTCTCCTCTTCCTTCTTGTCTTGCGGCCCTCCTTTCAGCCAAATAACCAAAGGTGAAGGCAGTGGCAACTTAGTGTACGGTTTTAAGGTGTGAGTTGCTTCTTACTCTAACAAATTTTCTTAGTTTATTTGCTTTATATTAGAGGAATTCTGATGGGTTGATATTGTAGTTAAAAGGGTTAAGTGAAATTGAATTAGTATCTTGAATAAGAACAAGAAAAGTAGGAGTTAAAGGGTTGATTGGTAAGAGGAAAATTTGATGTAAGTGGGATGGTTATTGGAAGTGTAAGTGGGATGGTTATTGGAAGTATATGTAATTCAAGTTTTAATTACTTTGATTAACTAATCCAATTTCAAGTTTGATGTTGGAATATAAGTAAAATGAGAATTAATGAAATTGAGTTAATTAGTTTAGGGTATATATAGATATAATATACAAACACATGAAACAAAAGTAATTATACCCTTAAGATGTTTGTAAAAATGTCTAAATGAAACTAGTTGTAATAGAATGAGTAAAACTTGGTATGTTCAAACTTTTATGGTTAGGGATTCTTTGAATAAGAATTGAAAGTTTAGTATAAATAAGTATTGAAAGGTTATTTGGTTACTGAAATACAAGAAAGCTTAGAGGATAATAAAAGAATGAGAACATGATGGGTAGTAATAATTGAAAAAGGAAACATGGTGAATTTGATTCTTGGTGATTAGTTATTATTTGAATTTGAGAGTAGTTGATTAATGTTGTGAGTTAAGGAGTTAATGAAAGGGAGTAATGGGTAGGAACAAAGGGTGATTAGTGCATGTAGAGTGATGGAAATATGGGTTGAGTGGTAAATGAAGAGGAAGCAAGGGAAAACTTTATAGGTTAGAGAAATCTTGTAATTTAGGTATTTTTGGGACTGAATTAATTTAGGAGTGCTAAAGAGGATTTCAGGCTAGCTTCACTGAGTTTGGAGAACATTGTCAAAGGTTACAGTTTGAATAGCTTAGTACCTTTGAGTAAGAATTGTTCCTAACTAGTTAAAGGAAAAAAATGGATCTTCGCAGGTTTTAATTCCTTATTATGTATATTTTGGAGGTATTGGAAGTCATGGTTGTAATTTTCAAGTCATGACTAAACCCGTTTTAGTGTAACTAAGTTTGAAAGATCTTAAAGGATGAATTAGGAGTGGGGTGCTAAGTATGAATTGTTCCTAAAATATTGATAAGATAGATTGAAAAGGTTCATAATTTAATTCCTAAGTATGAGAATTTTATAAGCATTGAATTTGGTTTTGACAACCAGGAATTTTCATGTGCCCTATTTGTGTAAGTGTGAGGAAATAATGGGTTCAAGACTAATTTTAGGAGAAGTTTATAAATAATAAAGATAGTTAACTTCCTAGAGATAGTGTTTAAACTTGGTTTTGTTGAATTGGGTTAAGTATGTAAATTGGAATCAAATATATCTCTAAGTGTGTTATAAAAATATCTAAAGAAGGGTTAGCTTTAAATAAATACTTGAAACTTAGTAACTCTAGATTTTTGTAATTAAAAGGTTATAACTTATAAAATGAAAAAACTAAGTAATACTTGGAAAATTTAATTGCAGTTCCAAAACTTGTGGTTGAGTCAACAACACGCATGAACACAAAAGGAAGTGACAAGTAAAATCGGTAAATGGTGAGTGGATAAATGTTACCTTTGTTGCTTGATTAGTAAGTGTAATTGTTATGTATATTTGAATAGATATGTTTATATGAAAGCATAAGGATGTGTAGTGCTTAATTTGAGTTATTTGAATCATGTTTGATGTGTGAAATTGTTCGTGGTTAATAAGGGCCAATGAAAGTGTTGTTTTTATCCGAAATGATTTTTACTTCCGAAATAGAATCCAAGTGCACCAATGATATTCTGAGATATTTTGATTCTGCTATGTGTTTTAAAATAATTGAATACTCAGCCCCGATAGGATGGATTGTGTACGGAGAATAAATCTGCTGTGTAAGCGCAACACTACCTGGTGGGGGCAGATATCTATTGTATAGGGCTAAGTTACTCCATTGGCCCTTTGTGTGCTTTGATTATTTTAATTGATTTAATTTGATTGTACATGAGTACTACTTGAATGTGCTTGTTTAATTTTATGTTTCTCATAATTGTGTACGTGTAACACTTAGTTATTTTGAAATTCGTTTTATGTTCACATTAATTGACCTATATGTTATGTGCATGTGTAGAGTGATTCTAGTAACTTTTGGGTACGTTTTTCCACTCACTAAGTTCGTAGGACTCACCATTCTTCTATATATATATATATATATATATATATATATATATTTAGTAATAGAATCTTAAGGGACATCAATCATTGATACTGGGCTTGCTGAGTGTTTGGAGGTAAGGTATATTCGATATCACTTGCTTGAAGTCAAATGATGAAAGTTTACAATCACAATAGGGTTATAAGTCATCATATTATATCTTGCGTGGTAGTCTAAATGTTATTGTTTATGATATTCTAGAGCGGAGCTCCCCTATGTATATTGTAGTCACTGTGATCTGGTTATATTTAACCAGGATTATATGTTTGTATTTTTAGGCATATTCCACATCACAGGGAACTTGTGCATAAATTTTTAGTAAATTGTTATATATTTTCGTAAATGAACATTTACATTTACAATTTTCTATAATTTATTTTATGCATTAGTTTAGTCAAGAGTCATATTTGTTTTGTTGTTTTGTTGTTTTGTTGTTTTGATGTCAGGGTTAAAGAGGCTTGGTTATCCATTCTCTCGACTAATCATGCCTCCATGTAAGGTGTGACAATAAAACATAATAAAATCATAAATCTCTAACCAATAAAATTAGGAGATTGACTTGATTTGACAACTCAACTACAATGGAAACTAATAATACATGTCACATGTGCTTAATATTTTCCAAAATGTTTAATAAAAAATTTAAATAAAAAATATCTAGTTTTCTTAATTGACTTAAATTATTCATGTCTATTTTTAATTTTCTCTCTCTTATTTTCATGATTTTTTCCATGTTTTTGTTATTACTATTTTTTAAATATTTCTTTCCAAAAAGTTTTTATATTTTATTTTGTCCACCTATGATTTAAATGTAGTATTAATCTCAAAATTAATTATAGATTATGCATCATATTCTTAAGATCATTAGTAATAAAATATGAGGTTGGTGTCTATGATGTAAAATCAAGTAAGACACATTTAATTCTTGAATAGTTATGATTTATGCATTTTATTTCCAATTATTATTATAGTGATATCATATAACATCACTGCTTAGAATTTAATATTAAATGCACTAATGTCTAATTTATGGACACGGATTAGATTTATATGTAATCCTCAGAAAATCCAATTAATTATGATTTATGCATTCCCAAGATCATTAATTATAGGTGATAAGATCACTACTTATGATTTATGCACTCTATTCATTAGAATTAAATGCAATTGTTTTTCATAATTAGTGACTATTTTCAAATTTAATCCTTAAATAATCAAATTAATTATGATTTATGTACTATTTAGTCATAGGTAATAAGATCACTACTTATGATTTATGGATTAAATCATTATTGGTGCTCATATAACTCTATATATTATCAACTCATATGTAGATTAAGAACCAAATTACTAAAGAAAAATCAAATATTCTTTATTTTCATAATTACAATCACAAAACATGTCATTAGAGATTAAATCACTATTAGTGCTCTTACAATCTACCACCAACGATTTAGGTCATAAGTAGATTAAGAATAAATTGTTAAAAAATTAATTATTATTTATTTTCATAATTATAGTGACAAAGCATATCATTTAGGATTAAAATACTATTGAGGTTCTTACAACCTACTAAATCATAAGTAGATTAAAAATGAAATTATTAAAAAAAAATCAATTATTCTTTTCATAATTATAGTGACAAAACATGTCATTAGTGATTAAATTACTATTGGTGATATAAGAACCTATCCCCAATAGTATAGGTCATAAATAGATTAAGAATGAAATTATTAAAAAAAAAATTTCAATTATTCTTTATTTTCACAACTATAATGACAAATCATGTCATTAGGGATTAAATCACTAATGATGCTCTTATAATCTATCACCAATAATTTAGGTTATAAGTAGATTAAAAATGAAATTATTAAAAGAAAATCAATTTTTCTTTTTATAATTATAATGAAAAAAATATTTTATTAGTGATTAAATCACTATTAGTACCAACAAGGGTTAAGTGCAGTGGTAAGTGAGCTACACTCTCAATATAAAAATACAAATTCGAACCTTGGAACATGCAATTGTTGGGAGGGATTATCAATCATGACAGTGCTCAAGCTAGGGATTAATCTCATGGCAATGCCTGTGGGGAAACCTGGATAACAAAAAAAAATTAAAAAAAATTCACTTTTGGTGATATAACAACCTAGGATAGGTCATAAATAGATTAAGAATGAAAACAATATACAAAAACTTGTCATCAAGTTGGTTAGTAAGAACCCTAAAGTTAGTCAGTAAAAGTACTTCGACTAACATTTAGCAGGTAAAAGGAAAAATAATTGTCTGTGATTACCTCAAGGTTGGCCCGTAATCACCGACTAAATTTGGTCAGTATGTTAGTCAAGATAATATTTTGGTGTCGGTGATTGCCCAATCTTCAAAAAAAAAAAAAATAATTAAATTAAAATTAGTAGTAAGTCTATGTATTGTCCTTCTAACATTTTATATTCTCCAAAAATTTAGTCTTGTTTCTAAGTTAAAAGTTTAAAACTCACAAGATAGAAACACATACTAACATATATCACACAAAAAATAGTTATGTGCTACAAGGTTACAGCCTCTAGATTCCCATTTACACTTCCAAAAAGATGTTGATGAAGATAACTTCTACCTTTTCGAATCAAGTGGATTGTTTTCCATGGTGGTTCCTTGTTAGATTGCAAAGCTTTAATCACCAATTATGCATTTCCTTCAAAAAGAATCCCCTTCCAGTGCTTTTTCAAAACACATTCCATTGCCTAAATATGAATTATCATATGAAACTTATTTTGAGCAAAATTGTACCAATATTTACATCACTTTCAAGTAATAAACACTGAAAAATGCAAATCATACACAAAAAACAAAAACAAATAGGAAAAAAAGAAAAAAGTGCTTCATGTGTATGTTTAAACTTAGACAAATTGAAATCTAAAACACGAAAAAAGTGGATCTAACAACTCTCGATGTATCAATTGGGTAAACTATGTAGTGAAAATGTAACAAAACTATATGCAGGATTCCCAAGCTATTAGTGCTAGTTTGGTACGCATAAATGACTTTTGTGGAATTAGATTGGGTAAAGAAATGGGAATGGAATGATTATTACATTCTATTGTTTGGTAGCATCTGTGAAAAGTAATCATTTTATTATATTTATTTATTTGATATGTAGTTTTCATATATGAAATGATATAAAAATTATGTTAAAATAACAAAAATATTCCTAAATAGGTAAAGTAATAAAAATGAAATATAATTTATGAAACTTATATATTTCTTAGTTTTTTATTAATTTATTTTAGAATTTAATATTATTTATTATTAATTAATTAATAGGTAATAATAATATTATTATTACTTATAATTATTTTATTATTTCTTATTCTTATTTATTATTTATTAATATTAATATTTTATTTTAATATTACTTAAATACTTTTTTGCTTTACATTAATTATATTTTTTACTATAATATAAAGGGTATTTTTGTCATTTGACTAAACTAAATTGATTTATTATTATTTTTTATATAAATTTATTATTTTATATTATTTAATGCGATATGAAGGGCATTTTTTTCATTTGACTAAATTAAATATATATTTATTTAGTTTATTTATTTATTTATAGCATTATTATTTTATTTATCTACAACTTTTTATTTTAAATTACAGAAAGATATTTTTGTTATTTAACTAAACTAAACTGATTCTATAGAAGTAGGAATGAGAAATCTCATTCCCTAGGTGGGTTTAAGAATTCCTATTTCTATGAAATAAAATCGCCAAAATGGAATAAATATTCAGAGCCTAAATACATATCAAATGAAAGAATGATCATTTCAGGAAATCATACATGCAATATAATTGTCATTCCTACGTTTCAAATTAGTCCTTAGTACAAACAACTTTCAACCTCACAAAGAAAGCAAAAAAGAGTCCTTATACCATTAATAGGGCAAAAAGTAATTAAAACAAAAAGTAAATAAGTAAAACATAATTTGAAGCAATCTTAGGCATAAAAATTGCACATGCTACTTAGTCAACCGAGGAAATCCCTCAAAATCTTGGGATCCTTGGTCAATAGAGGAAATCCTAGACAATCTTAGGCTCCTTAGTCAACAGACTACTAAAGACTAAAACCCCACAGCAACTGGTATGTATTTGCAAGAAGGGAGGCCACTATCCAATAACAAATGAAAATAAAAAACATAGAAGACTAAGTGCTCGTACATAAGTTAGGATTACTTACCTTTTTCATTTAAGTTTTCTTTTTCCATGTATCAACACCTTTTAATAATGTTTTTGTTGAAATTACTAGAAAAAGAGTAGCTTGCTTAAAAAAAAATCGGTCAATTAGAATTAAGAATGAAAAGAGTCAAATGAAAAGTTAAAGATGCAAGGTGTCAATCCAATAAAATCTTGCAACTACAAAACAAAGTGAACTTCACCTTCATTACTTTACAGTGTGAGACTTGGACACTAGATCGAAGGCACTAATTTATAGTAATTTATAGCATGAGACTTGGACATTGTCTATAATAGAAAAATGCAATCATAAGCAATTAACACAATGATTAAGACTTGAACAAAAGCAAAGTTTAACGTTCATTCTTGCTGTTAATACATGCCATAATTCATGTAAATTGGGAGTGTCTTCATTGAACAAAAGTGTTACAGCCCAATATCGAAAAATAGAGTTTTAAATATAATGTGTAAAATTTTAGTTATAAAATAATAAATACGTATTTAATTAAATATGTTATAACCCCTAAATCTTAATGTGTGCTTTAGAATTTTGATACATAATTTTTTATGGCTTGGTAATTGAAATTTAAAATTTAATGAACATTAGTGCGTGGGATACAAGAATCAATTGGTGTAATTTTATGGATAGTTAGAATAAATGTGTAAACAACTTAAACATTTAGGATATATGTAACATATACATATGTTTATACAATTGTAACTAAGATTAAGTTTTAGCCACAACTTAAACATGTGGACCTTCACTTTACTTTAAAAATTTGTCTTATTCTTTATCTTCCTTTTACTTTCCTCTTAGTGATGGCATTTTCTTTCTCTGCCTATCACTTCTTTGCACTACCATATTGTCCTCTAGAAAATTCAGCTCCTCCTCTTTCTTGTTCTATCCAAGAAACTAGTTGCACAAGAGATAGCACTTTGCACTCTTCCTTGCTTTTGCTATTCTCACGCTTTGCTTGGCTGTGTAAAGTGATTAAAGAGTAAACTTGGCAGTCTTTTTATCCCCTGTTTTACAAGGCAGCATCTTGGCTTAGGTCCTACTGCAATTAAGATTTATAATCGAGTTGGTGTAGGGTAGTGTGTTCGTGAGGTGCAGCTTGCTATAGTTGGTGCTTGGTTTGCAGCCATGTATAACCAACCTGCTCTTAGGTATTACAGCTGCCTTATTTAGCCTTAATTTGGGTGGAAGATTGCTATTAGCCAAGGGAATTGCTTCATGCGGTGGAGGTCTTTAGTGGCAGAGCAATTTAGGTAGCATTAATCTCTTGATTTAGTCGCTGAAGTAAGTGGAAAAAGACTTAACTATAACTCTAAGTTGTTGTCCCCTGTTTAGGGGCAGCACCTTAATCAATTGTTCTTAGCCATAAGGGTTGGAATTGAAGGGTGTTTGTGGTTAGGGGAAGTCATAGCATCTAAAGAAGTAGGTAAATGACTTCTTCATGCCATAAGCCTTAAGGTGGTTAGGTGAGTTTTGAAATTTAGTTAAGTTTTAGGTTTATGGTGTAATTAGGAACTTGAATATGAGGAGATTAGAAGAGTTTTAAATGATGAACCAAAGTCTCATAATAATGATTATTTATAAAGTAGTTATATATAATTATTGAAATAGAAAGTGTAGAATTCAAATATGGTAATATAAGAATTGTACAGACTAGGTTTCAATGAAATTTAAATAAGTAGTTTAGCTGTAAGTTAATGTTTGGAACTTGAGTAAAATGGAATTGAGGAAGTTGTTAGGAATTAGTGTAAAATATGGCAATCATATGCACTATGAAATTTAAAAATTTTGATTCCTTTAACCTGAAATTACCTTATGCTTATATGAAAGATCCTAATTATAGTTTAGCAACAAAGAAGTTAGAGAATGTGTACCTCCGGGACTTTCAATTCTTTCTTTGTATTCTTGACTTGGGATTCACTCCTTTGTTGATTCATCAAGAGCACATCAACAACATGGGTGCCTGTCTCTAAGTGTATCCACATGAACGAATGCAACTAGGGATCTTCATACTTGAAAATAAGAGGAGTTGCCAAGAGATTATTTGTGTGCTAGCACAAGTTACCGAATTCCTCTAGCCTAAAAATCCTTTTAAAGGTTTTGGCTCTCTGTATTGTACATACAGTTATTCTCACTTATTTTTTCCTAGCTTGTTAAGTCTTGTATTGATAAAGATTAGTCACCTCACTATGAATTGGACAATCCTAACACATTAGGAATTCTACTAACATTAGGATTTAATAATAATTAAATATAATGCCTAACAAACTATAATAATTACATGATTGCCCTAAAACTCTCCTTAATTGAATATCATCCTTTAATGTATGACTTCTTAAGTTCAAACTATTAATGGTAGTAGGCATGTAACTTTTGCATATTTATTATTGGACCCCATCCAATTAAATTAGAACTCATTCTAATTATTTAAATTAAAACTCTTTTTAACTAACCTTTTAATTAAGATTAATTAATTAATCATCTATAGATAATTAATTAATTATCAAGGTTTCCTACAAGTCAAGATTAGTGTCTAGCAACACATGACAACTATCTATAATAGTATGAATATAGTTGTGAACCTTTTGAACCTTTCTGTTAACAGTTACCATGTAATTCAATCTTTCTATTAGGCAATGTCCCGATTAAATCTATTTGGATATGGAAATATGTCAAGCCCTAAATTTAGTCATATGTGTCTAGATCTTAAGATTATAACTTGATTAAGAAAATTAGAAACTCACATTCTAATATCCACCGTGCTATGGCCATAGACTTTAAGTTATATCTTTTATAGACCACATAAGACATTCTCTCTTTCTACTAAGAGTGATAAATCCTTTATTGCACATTCAAATACCTCTGTATGTAAGTAACTATTCCCAGTTACTACTTTTTAGGTGACTTATTAATAGAATCAGAAATAATATTGAAGTATAATGACGTACATGCAAGATAACTATGAAGTCTTAAGTCAAAGGACTATTTGTACAATTGTAACATGAGAACCACCTATTGACATGTAGAGAAACTCCACATAGGTGTTCTTAGTTGAGCCAGTTCAATGAACTCAATCTCTAATGAGCACTTACATATCTATCTTAATGTCTTATACACAAGTGACCATAAGATTAGTCACCCTCAACTCTTTGAGCCAACTAGATATGTACTAATCTATCCGGATTCACTAATGCCCTACTTATTGATCCTATGATTATGAACATTTAAGAATTAAGCTTAAAGGAAATATATCTCACTAGCATGATCTCATCATGATGCTTATTTCCATTACTTTAATTCTTTTGGCTCGTGATGGTTAAGTAATAACTCTTATACATGATATTGTTTGTACTTATTCAATTAAATGAATATTAATATTTATTAATAATAATATGAATAAGATTGTACATAAAATAATATGTCACAACATCACATGTTATTGGCTTTAGGGCATATTACTAACATAAGTTATATTAGAATTCTTAGTATAGTATATATACACACACACACATCAATGAAAGAAATTTATTCACTCAAGATGTTGATAAAATATCTAAGAGAAACTATTGTAATTTAATGAATAAACTTGGTATGTTTCAAGTTAGTAGGTTAAGTGATTTAAGAAAAGGATGCTATGCAGATTTGATAAGTTAAAAAAATCTAGTATTTCTAGTGTTTTCGAGACTAAATTAAATTTAAAGTTCTAAAGAAAAAGTGTAGCTTAGGGTTTGAGATGATATCTGAAAAATTTCGTAACTTGGTTCCAATTGTACTTATAGTTAGAGCTGTTGGACTATAGCTAGGTTCATGCTAGTGAGCTTCAGTCAGTACGGGAGACTTTGTCGGGGGCTATGGTTGAAATTAGCTTAAGACCTCTAAATAAAAATTGTTCCAACATATTGAAAAATAAATATGGAGTGGTTTAGGTCTTAATTTCATGTTGTGTATTTTGAAGATATTGGAAGCCATGACTGTGATTTTTGGCTCCTGACTGTACCTGTTTTGAAGTAATTGATATTAGGGGGTCTTGAAGGATGAATTAGGAGTAGAGTGATGAAGATGAAATGTTTCTAACACCTTGATAAGCTATACTGAAATTTTTATAATTTATTTCCTAAATATGAGAATTCTATAAGCATCGGAATCAGAGGTTGGTAACTAGGAATGTACAAGTGCCCTATTTTTGTTCATGTGAAGAGTAGAGTGAATTCAAGGCTGATTTTAGGAAAAATTTCTAAATAAGAAAGCTAAATAACTTTCCAAAGTTATTTTTTCAACTTGGTTTTGTTAAATTTGGTTAAGTATATAAGTTGGAATTAAGCATATCTCCAAGGTAGTTGTGAAAAATACTTAAGAGGGAAAACTTAGTAAATTAAGATCTTGAGAGTTAAGTATTATGTGAACTTGAATAAATAATCTAAAAGAAATAATAAAGAAATGTGGTTAAGTGGTTTAGGAAAGATAAAATTTTAGAATTTAATGGTATTAATATTGATATGGCATGTCTCAAGCTGTTGGATAAATTCAAAAAGAATAACTAAACTTGGATTTAATGCTAGAAAATGAGAAATGTTGAAAGTATGAGTTAGCATTAATTTCTTGATATGTATATATATAAAATATACATATAAGATATGGAATCAAGTCTCCTACAAGGAATTGATTAAACTACCTAAATAAATTTAATTTCAAGAAACACATATAAGTTGATATATAAGCTTAGTAATTAAAAGATTATAACTATAACATTTATGAACTAATTATTATTTGAAAATATGAATTTCAGTGCCAAACCCTATTGTGGGCCTGATGACACACGTGAGCGCCAGAGGAAGTGACAAACAAGATTTGTAAACTAGTGAGTGGTTAAATGGTACCCTTTGAGTGATAGATTATTATATGTAATTGTATGTGAATTTGGATATTTGTGTTATATGGAAAAATAAGCAATTGTAGTGTCAGTGATGTTTATTTGAAATTATTTGTGATTGATAAGGGCTAATGAAATGATTTTTTCTCTGAGATGATTTTTATTTCCAAAACTGAAATCTAAGTGCACCTAGGATATTCTGATTTAATAATCTAATCTTAGATATTCTAATTCTGATAAATATTAAAAGAATTGAGTGCTCAGCCTCAATGGGTGTACAAAGAATTAACATGTTATGCGGGGGCCTAAATGCCTGGTGGAAGAAGATATTGTTGCGCAAGGCTAAGTGACTCAGTTAGCCTTTTGTTTGATTTGTGTGCTTTGATTATTTTGATTGAATTATAGAGAATACTATTTGATATGTGCTTGTTAAGTTTATGTTTCCTTAATCGTGTACATATAACTTTAGTAGTTTTGAAATTTATGATATGTTGATATTAATTGACTATATATATTATATATGTGTGTTTAGTGATGCTAGTACCATTTGGGTATGTTACTCTACTCACTGAGTTCGTAGAACTCACCCTTCTTCTATTGATATTTTCTTTCAGTAATAAGATTTCAATATACATTATCGCCAAGTTCCTGACTTGAAGCCTACTAATGAAAATTTGTAATCAAGCCTACTAATGAAGTCAGGAACTTGGTGATAGCATACAACAAGGTACTCTTTGGAATCTTATACTTGAAGCCAACTAATGAAAATTTGTAATCACAATTAGGATGTTAGGTTATTATGAGTTGTATGTATAAAAGTCAATTTGTTACTATTTATAATAACTAAGTGGAGCTCCTTGGTTATGTTGTCTTTGTTGTTATATAGTTGGACGTAATCAAGAATTTACAAGTTGGTATTTTGGGCATGTTGGTTTATGTGGTCAGTTGGATAAGGCTCAAGCACACCTCTTTGTATTTGATGTGGATTAGTCGTAAGTATAGGCTGAATGCCTTAAGAAGTCTTTAATAGAAAGACTCTTAGGTTTTAACCATAAATAGGCTACTTTCCTCTCCCTTAGTCAGTATAACTTGTCCAGTAGAGAATTGCCCAGTAAGTAAAGAGTATAGAAAGGAAACATTAGTTATAATAAGGATTCGATCAAAGGCTTGCTTCCTTGAGAACTCATATTTCATTGATATGGCTCAATTAAGTACACCAGTATAATTAATTGTGTTTTGAAATTCATATATGTGATCCTATAATTGTATTTCAATTCCATACAATTTAAAAAAAAAAAAAAAAATTTGAATTACAGTTAGGAGTCCTCACAAAACCAAAACCCGCTCTTTTAGAGTTTTAAAAGACTTAAACAAAGAAAGATCCATATGCGCATACATATGAAAAGAATCTTATAATAATACTATTAACAAAAAAAAAAAAATGTCATACCAGTTGTTGTACTGTGTCACCTTATGCAGGGTGTGTTTCCCGCATTCTTTACTCTTGCAGTAAGTCGTCCTTTTCATTGGCACATTCACCTACAAGAAAATGGAATTTCCTTACAGACTCGTTCACATAATGTACAAATTTTCCATCTACTCTAGCTCATTCTACAATCGGTCGACCACCAATTTATTAGAAAAAAAGATGCACAAATATAAGAGAAGAAAAGCCTATATTAAAAAATAAATTCAGAGAACAATTGCTACAAACTTAGTTATGCCATAAACATTCAGAATCAAGCAAAAAAAAAAAAAAAGAAAAAAAAAAGGAAACATAAAGTAATTCACAAACAGTGCGTAACTGACACTCTTGAAACTCGATTACTAATCTTTTTATTGGCTAAACCTATGTTTGTATTTAATTTAACACGATATCATTATTCAAGTTGATTAATAAGGTTAAATTGCTGAAATTTCATTTTGTTTGCAAATACATTTGAAAATCATATAGAAAATGCAAATTTTCCACATATTTTAGAAAGAGAAATCTTATTAAAAAGACAACATTCTTTTTTCATATCTCGACACTCAGAAGCATGTTTGCAACACACTGATGGAGAACAATAGCCACTGTTAGCTAATGACAGCACTAAAACTATAAACATGCATGGATGCAAACCAAAAGCTTCTACACAAACCAATCTCCTACAAACTAATATTCCAGTACATTGAAAACTAATCCAATCTTTTCATTAAGTATAATTCTAATTTAAAATTCAATAATTTAGAACCATGATAAAATAGAAAAAAAAGAAAAAAAAAAGAAGAAGAGAGAGACTACAGTATTACCCACAAAAAGAGAAAAATGGCTTTAATAAAACAGGAACTGACTAAGAAATGAAGAATCAAGAGCCCTCTCTAAAAATTACAACCAAAAAAAAAAATAAATAAATAAATAAATTAAATAATAAATAATATCGTCCACAAAGCCAAAATAAAAATATTTACAACAAAAGATTAACAGTGTGTTTGGAATATTTAGAAAATGTAGAATTCAATACATTTCAAATAAACTCTATTTTTTACATTTGGAACAAATGGAATTTTGTAAATTTTAAATTAAGTTCATTTAAAATCTATATTTTATTCAATTATAAATTCCACACCTGGATTTCATTTTGTGGAATTCATTTGAGATAAATATTGTTTTTCTAAAGTCAAATGACCTTTTTTTCCTTAATATCACACATACTTTTTATTTTAATAAATTGATAAAAAGTCATCACAACTTCATCTCAAATGTTCATCTAACCAACTACAAGTTTTTCTCCTCTCAACTTGTCTTTTGTTTATTGAACAACAATTAATCTCGCTGTCCTTATATTTTTAGTTGATCAATATGAATTTTTATTAAAAAATTTGAGGCTAGAGTATCAAAAAATGCTTAAACTAAAACGAATTCTTCATTTATTCTAAATAAGAGAAATAAATTGAATTACATAAGTGTAGTTTTCATTTCAAATAAGAGAATTCATTTTAACTGAATTGAAATGTAGAATTCATTTAAAATAAGATGAATTATATTTTTATCATGTTCCAAACACTGAAAAAGTGTTAAAAAGATTTACCATACTAATTACATATATCATTTTTGATAAATCAATAAAATCTCAATTATTCAATTAAAAAAAAAGAAAAAAAAGAATAAAGGAATGTATCTTGGGAATGGCACTTGGAATCGATGCAAGCTGGAGGACATGGTTCCTATAGATATCTTTGAACGTATCATCGTTTCTTTTTCCCTAGTGATGATAGAGGAAAGGATGTTATGGCATGGAGTCTCTCTTCTAACGGATTATTTTCAACTCGTTCTGGCAATAAGTTGCTCATGGGTGATGACGACCAATATCATGATAAAATCTGGAAATGTATTTGGGACTGGGAGGGGCCTTTTTGGGTTAGCATGTTCTTGTGGAAGGTTGCCAGTGATGGGCTCCTAATGAATGTCAAACAAGCAAGCAGGGTTGATGGTGTGTCAGTTGTGTGTGAACGTTGTGCCATGCACGCAGAATCAATCTTGCAAGCTCTACTAGACTGCCAGTGGGTTAAAGTTTGTTGGCATGCTCTTAGGTGAGTAAGGCTGGAGGCCAACTTCTTTACTAGAGATCTTGTCGATTGGTTACGTTGGAATATTTATTCAACTGAAAAGATTAATTGGTAGCACGTGGTCTCTAGTGTTTGGAATAGCAATTTGAATGATTAGGGGGTGGCGCAACAAGATGTGATTTGATAAGAATTTTCGATGGCCTTCACAGCTGGAGTCACTGGTTTTTCGTTATTGGCATGAATTTTCTCTTCTTGTCAATTCTTTAAGCTTGGCAGCTCCAACGACAAAAAAGGTGACTGCCTCAATCAAGTGGTATGCTCCTCCCTTGGACTAGGTTAAGATTAATATTGAAGGAGGGTCTAGAGGGAATCCAGGGTTTGCTAATGCTGCTGGAGTTATTCGGGATAACAAGGTGATTGGTTGTTAGGGTTTGGTAAAATAATAGGATTGTGTAGTTCCGCTAGGGCTGAGCTTTGGGCCTTGATACCAAGTCTCCTAGCTACTTGAAACAAGGATTTTAAGAGAATTATTGTTGAAATGGATTTTCAGTTGATCATTACCTTGGTTAATAAGGGTTCTTCTACTCTAAATTCCCATTACCCTCTTATTCGGACTATACAAAACTTTCTTGCTCGAGTTTAGGAAGTGAACTTAGTGCAAAATTATTGTGAGGCTAACAAAGTGGCAGATAAGCTGGCAAATCTTATGTTGGATAATAGAGAGGAACAAATAGAGTGGACCCTTGCTCCAGTAGAGGTTCTGTGCCTTCTTGATGATGATAATATGAGAGCTTCATGGAATCGTAGAATAGCTATTATTTTAGTGTAGTTTTTGTTATTTCTTTTCATTTCTATTAAAATTAATTAAATAAATAAAGCTCACCAGTGGCATAATGGGTGAGATCAATGACTTTCCAAATAGGTGATAACATTGTAATGCTTCATATATATATATATAACTACTAGAAGGGAGACAGAACAAATTTAGAGTGTATTACAGTAAATTACCTGTCCCCATTTTCTGTCTCTATGAATATACACTCTATCTACAATTAAAATATTATAATTTTAAAAAATTAAGTCAAATACATTTTGTGCCTCTACTCAAATATACATATCTACTCAAGTATACATCTCAAATATATTAAAAATTAGATCAAATATAATTTTTTTTTTTTTATCAATTTCATAACTTACTATATCTAAAAATTAGAGCGGGGCTTTATTCCGGTCTTGCTCTTCATGCGCAATGGCAAGTCCATCCGTTCTCACAACTGCCATTTCTGCGGTCGCTGCTACCTTTGCCTTTTCCTCCTGATCTCATCATCTTCTTCTTCGACTTCTTACACTCAGTCTTCCCAATTCCCCAAAACCCACATCCTCTCCACCGCACCAATCCCGAATTCAAATCGCTTGGGACTCGTCAAAACCTTCGCTCATCCACCCCCAGTTCTTTACATGCCAACGAAGCCCAGAGCATTCTATTCCGAACACGGCATCTCTTTCGTTCAATAATGCCTTCTTGCTTGAAGCTCTGTCAAAGAAGCTTTCTTTCCGGAAAAAGGCTTAGGGCTAGCTAAACCTCCCTCAAAGCCATTCAGTCCCATAATTCTTTTCCAAGAACTGGTGATATTCCGATCAATCTGCTTCCAGAATTTAATCTTCGTTACCCAGTAGGCACTCTCCAGCTAACTACCCAGATCCCATTCAATCTATTCATTATGATGAGAGAAAACAAAACCTCCATTTCTTATTCATCGGAAGCATCCATCGGCAATACAATTCCAGAGGTTTGTTTACTTCACTTGAATGAAAGTCTGAACCATTAGTTTTCTGTTCTTGTTATACATTACAAACTTTATAAAAAAAACGAAAGGTACTTTATGTTCTGTCATGCGTGTTTTCCAGCCCTAGCAGCACTACTGTAGTGACAGCTAATTCTTTTAGTGTAAATTCTGATTGATTAGCTTTGAGTTTATTGACAGATGAGTCTTCTCTCATCAAAGCATGCTTGGAATGATAAAGATGAGGAGACTCTTTTTTGACTTTCTAGGTTCGAGAACATTTTCGAGGGATCATGATCTTGTGAACCTCTCTGTAAGACTGGGTATCACACTAGAAATAGTAAAAGAAAATTTTAAGGAAATAGAAAGAGGATTTTTCAAATTCTGTAGCAGAATCAAATACTTAGAAACTGTAATTGATTTTAATCCAAATTCTGGTGACATGGATGCAGTAGACGACACATGTGAGGTCAGCTTATATTTCTCCTCAACCATAAATTTCCTTTTTTTCCCATTCACTTTTAAGTTGTTTCCTTTACGATATCAGTTTTTTTTTTCATTTTGACTTATATTTAGGATTTTTGTAAAAAAGTGTGTGATGAGCATAAATTATACATAAAGTATTTTACAACCCTCAAAGATGTATTCCCTGAAATTTATCAAGATCTACTTGGTGATATTAGAGGATATATTGATATAAGCAAACAATCTTGCAAATTTAGTCAATGCTCTGGTTTTCCGGGATGGTCTAGTTTGTGGGGAAACAGGAGGAAGTCACTGAGGCTGGATAAGTCATGGGGAGGTCTTTCCATGATAATGTTTTATGAAACTTTCAAAAGAGATGAAATTAATTGTCACTTGATGTGTAAAGTTGCCGATATATTTCTTCAAAAAAAGCTTTGTTACATCTTTACACATTTGAAGCCTAATGACCAAAAAATGTGGATTCTGGACAGGATCACAAAGATGGTAATGAAACTATATCCCCATTTAACATAACTTTTTTTTTTTGTTGGTTATTCTGCAGTATATAAGGAAAAAAGCATACTTATGTTTGTTGGGCTTCTATGATAACTCCATTCTTCCAAAACCTGTTTTCATAACAGGACAAATTTTTGAGGTAGAACCGTATAACTTGTTGCAAATAATAGACTTATTACTTTGGCTTGGATAATAGGAATAGGATATTCTATTTACTTTAAAACAAATAGCTTCACTTCTTGGAGATAGTTTGGGTTACCTATAAATTGTGTTAACTCTAAAAAAAAATGTAAACAGGCCCTTAGAAAAGATTAAAGGAGAAAATATGATAGGGATTAATATCATGGAGATGAGTATCAATGATTGGATTCAACAATCTATCATATGATGGAGAGACAAATGAAATATAATTTATTTCATCTTGAGTTCAAATCTCTCAATTTGCAGCTGAGATAGAATTTATTTTTCTAATAGTTTATGCAAATGGGTAGGTAGACAATGATGTGATCAATTTTCTGTACCACCCGTTGTCTTTTTGTTTCGTGCCTATGTCTTATTTGCCATGCCTATATGCTTTTCTTTTTATGGCCTAATGGGCAATAAAAGAATTCTAGTAGTTTAATGTTTGTGTTATGTTTGTACTTTCTTCATTGCTTGTTCCTTAACTCCTTTATTTCTTTGTTTACTAGCAGGAGAAGGGGGCAAGAAAACAGAAAAAGAAATTACTTTCAAGCGTAAGTTTATGTCATTGCCTGCTAATTCGATCTAGTTTAAATCATATTGCTTCACTTGTTGTAGATAGTTTGGGGTAGGTATAAATCCTATATACTGTAAACTGAAAGTTAAAGGGCCCCCCGTGGAAAGATTAAAGGATAAATTTGATATGGATTAACAACTTGGTTATATCAGTTTGGCTCCATGTTGGGATAGAACTTGCTATAAATAATAGACATTCCTTTGGCTTGGACAATAGCATATTTTGTTTAGTTTAAAACAAATAGCTTCATTGACTAGAGGTATACCTCATTTTTAATAATTTAAACCAATTTGATGTGTTCAAATCACTCAATTTGCTGCTGATATGGAATTTATTTTCTATTTAGTTTCTGTAGATAAGTAAATAAATAAGGATGCAACAAATTTTCTCTACCACGCATCCTTTTTCTGTTTATGTTCTGGAGTCCTTTTTGCCAAGCTATAAACTTTTCTTGTTATTGTTCTAATGGGCAATAATAGAATTATAGTAGTATTCTAGTACTTTAATGTTTGTATTATGGATGTGTTCGTTTTTAATATAGATTGGTCCTTAACTCCTTTCTTTGTTACTGGCAGAAAAAGAAGGCAAAGAAACCAAAAGGAAATGACTCTCTAGTGTAAGTTTAAGTCATTGACTGCTAATTCTATTTACTCTAAACAGATAGCTCCATTGCTTGGAGATAGTTTGGGTGACCTGTAAATTGTATTTACTTTAAAAAGAAATGTATAAACTCCCCTAAAATAAATAAATTAAAGACTGGGATTAACTTCTCGGGGATGAGTACCAATGATTTGATTCACTGATGCATCAGATGATGAAGAGCCAAAGCACAAATGAAAAACTAGAGGGGGGAATACTTCATGTTATAATTTGTACCAACTTAAGTTGTTCAAATTTCTCAATTTGTAGATGAGTTAGAATTGCTTTACTCTTCAGTTTTCTGCCCAAGATTCACTCTAAATTCTATGTTTCTCAGCACATTGGTAACCTAGAAACAGCATATCTAGGGTGTGCACCTATTTTGTCTGGTGCAAAACAGAAACAGTTAAACAGCTTTGGGGTCTAAGCTTGGTGTTATCTTCTAAGTTATAAATAAATAATTTGACTGCAATGCAGTTATCTTGTGTGATGAGTGATGACCAAATGCTTGTCATATGGAAATGATTCTGGTGACTGCACTACTAAATATCAGACTAGTATCTATTAACTCTCTCATTAGTCAATGTATTATCCATTCTTGTAAGAAACCATTCCCATGTTTGAGCAGTTTTGGTTTACATATTACACATTGGATTAGACAACTAAATTAAATTTAAAGATTTTTGTCAATTTGGACGAGTTCCTGCCATTCGTTGAAGTTCTGTTAATTGTGGTAAAATACCTGCACATATATCCTTACATTACAGGGCTGCTGAATTTTCAGCTAATAGTGCAAAATTTTGTGCATTTCCTTTTCTCCCCTTGCGTGTATTCTTAAGACGGCATTGTATTTACCTACATGTGTTTTGGTGATAAAAGAAGTTCTTGGTCAGTCAGTCCACCAATCAGCCGTGCAAGTAATCCAAAGGCTAAAAATATGAAATAATTACACTGGCTACAATATGGTGGGATGATGATGGAATATGGATATGTTTACTGGCTTATGTGATCTTGGTTGTTGATCAATAATGGTAAATATAAAAAGGTAGCACTTCGTGATCATGGATGATGTTTCTACTTCCGGTGTTTCATATATGCAATGTAGTTGTGAACTAGTTGGCCACGTTCTTGAATCCAGTCTACTCAAGCTTATGTCAATGCCCAGACTCCCGATTTATATATAATTGGAAGCATTTTATTCACCTGTCTTTACCTCTCTCTCTATATATGTGTGTTTTGTGTTTTATGTTTTATCTCTGAGAATATTTATGATTTTTTTTCATACTTTTGCTTTGTCAATCTTGTAAAAATGCCCGTCGTACTGTATCTCATGATAGTTTCATGAATAAGCTTCTGGAAATGGCCAATAGTGATAACTACTTACATGCTCTTAAAGTTCATACTGTCTGATATAGTCAATCCGTTATTCATTCTGGAGAGAAACTGTTCCCAAGCAATTAAACAAGTTGTTATTTATTTTCCTTTTCCATGTTTGCTATCAGATTTTTTTTTTGCTTATCACTTGTTTTGGTTAGAAACTTGTGAAATGGAAGCTTTTGATCAATTTGGAAGAATTTATCTCCATTGGTCCAAGCATCTGTTACTTATGAGACATGCCTGCATATCATATATCTTATCTTTACATTGCAGAGCTGCTGACTTTCTAGGTTATAAATTTGAGAATAGGACTGGATATATTTGATCTGTAAAGAATTTCAGAGTTTTTTTTTTAATTTCAATTGAAATAGTGATGTGCCTGAAGTTGAGTTTGAGGTTCTGATTGATCAGTCATTTACTTTAGTCTTGGACAGATATCTGGAGACATGTAGAAGATGAAGGAGGATGTAATTGAAGAACAAAGAGTATTGAAGACTAATATGACTTGATGTTGGACATCAGTGGTATCTCTGTAGCTAAAATTAGTGAGAAAAAAGAGAAATCATTTTACTTATATATAGTTTGGCATGTAATATATTGCTTGTCAAAATCATTTAATGATTTAATAGTTTTGAGAAAATCAGCATATTTCTTAACTATGGAAGAGGCATAAATTTTTCTGTTATTCCCTGAAAGAAATATCAAATTTTAAACCAAAGCGAAAAAGTGATTTCTTCAGGTAATTGAAAATTGAAGAAACAAATTATGCTTTCTAGCCGAATTTTCATAGATGAGAACATTATCCCATGCTTGGATATAAATAAAATAATTATAATATGCTGGGCTTTTTGTGAATTTCACAAATTGTTTCATAGTCAGACTACTTGGACTCCATTAATATGGTGAAATAACCTTTTTAATTATAATTTTTGAGTAGATCCATTCTATCCAGTCATCAACTTTCTTTTCAACATGATTAAATATAATAAAATTAGTTTGAATCAGAATGCTAAGATAGTTCAGTTGAGATTTTATCAGAAATAGTGAATGAAGATCATCGTTTAATTAAAAATGTGCAACTTCTAATGGAGACAAAGAAGAATATTTTCTTCAATGAGCGCTACTAGGATGGAAGAAAAAGGAAAGTAGGATTGTTTTCTTCTTTTGGATTTTTTGCAGGGAGGGCCATATCATAAATTTTGAAGCAAGAAAAGATTTAGATCATCATGCGAGATAGGATTTTGAGAGGATGATGGAAGATTTCTTTTGACAGGGCTTCTAATTATTCCGAGAGGTTTGAATTTGCTTGAATTTCCAATGATCCCTGTATAATTTCTCTTGTTAAAAAATCAAGAAGTGAATTTAATTTCCCTTCAATATATTCAATATCAAAGTCAAAAATAAATATTTTTTCTTGTCATCTAGCAAAAATATGTTGAGATTATATTTTTAACATCTTTAAAAAGAATATCTTTAATAGGTTTATGGTCCGCTATAACTAGGAAATTTTGATGTATTAAATCTTATTCGAAGTTGGTGATGCATAAAACTATCGACAAAATTTCTTTGTACATGTTTAGTAGTTTTTATGAGTTGGTTTTCAAGTTCTAGATGTGAGCTTCATTAGTTGTTCTTTATTTTGAATTTTTGTTTAAGAATTCCTCCATAATCCATCTCAGAAGCATCTGTTTCTATAACTTTAACAAAATTTGGGTTAGGTATGGCTAAACAAGGGAGCCTTTAGCTCTGAAGTTGTACTTTTTTGACTATTTCAAAGTGTTCTGCTAACCATTCCGGCAAATTTTTCGGTTCAACTTTCAAATAAAGATTTAGCATATTTTACTAGATCTTTATAAAAATCAGCAATATAGTTGAAGTTCCTAAAAATCTCTGTAGATGATTTTTATCCTTAATTACATTTGAAAATTTATCCAGAAATTGTATAGCTCGATCTATAGGAACAATAGTTCCTTTAGAAATGTAATGATCTAAAAACATTTTGGTTTAAAAAATCTTGATCTTTTTAATTGAAACTAACAATCCTGCATTGTTGACAATCTTAAGAAAGATTTTAGGTGTCTAATGTTGATCTATAGTAGTAGGGAAGATCAAAATATCATCAATGATAAAATTCGTTTAAAGATTAAATATCTCAATCATAATGTTTTGCAATTATGGGGGATGCTTCAAACTGAATGGCATCACATCCCATTCAAAGTGGCCAAAGAAGACAGTAAACAATTTTATATTTATCTTTTACATTTATCTGGATTTGCCAATATCCAGATTTTATATCAAAATATTTTAAAAAAAATATCTCAGTTTAGAACAATCTATTAACATATTCCTTGTATTTGGGATCAAATATCTTATCCATTTTAGCGCTTTATTAAGGGATTATAATTATTAACTAGCTTAGGAACTCCTTTATCAATTTTAGCCGCATTTTCAACATAAAATATAGTACTCTAGGAACTATAACTTTTCCTTATCAACCTCTTTTTAAGATGTTCCTCTATCTATTTTACAAATTTTCAGTTTTTCTAGGACCTATAAGGACCCATAACAATTGGTCTAGTTTTCTTCGGAATTTTCTTTCATCAAAATCTCCTTCATAAGGTTATTTTACTATGTGTTGCTTCCTATGCCAAAAACATTAGGAATTTCTACACATACTTTATTTTCTATTAATTTTTGAAAATCTTGAATCGTCTTTTGAAGGAATAGACTTTGAATATTTTTCATCAATTTGCTTAAAAGAAATTTCCTCTTTTGAAGAGGAGAAGAATTTTTCTTTTAAGGTTATGATAATTTTAACAACATTTACTTCAAGTTGCTGGGACGGTACTATAAAGTCGAATTTGACTTTATCACACTAAAGGTTTGATGTTATCCCTCTTTCATCAATTCTGATGAAAGGAAATAGCATATGAATTAAAGGGTTTCCTAGAATTACTCATTAAGCTGATTTTTTACCATCAAGAAGTGTATTTCAAAACAAGACTCTATTATTGCAAGCTACGGCATTAGAAAACTTACAATCTATAAGAATTTTTTTACCACTAGGGGTACTCAAGATTTATATGGTCTTCGAAAAGTATCTAGAAGGTACTAAACCTCCTCTATTAATGCAGGGTAGTTCAACTCCTATGTCAACTAAGACTTTAGATTGAAAACTAAACTCTTCATTAACTACTATGGTTACCTTAGTGTTAAGAAAATTAGACATAATGCATCACATGCATATGCAGTGGAATTATTAAAATTTTTCTAAACAGGACTAGTAGATGAATCAAACAATCATACATTAAATAAAAGCTTAAGATCAATTACTAATCTTTGAACCTTACCTTGATGCAACTACTTTGATAGTTTAGCATGGATGTTTGAAGTTCCTTCACAGTTTCAAAAATTGACACTCCCAATCAAACGTACAAATCAAATCAATGTATTAGTTGCTATTCATGTGTATAGCCTCTAATGTTAAAATCCACTCAATTGATCAGATTAAAACCTTAAGAAAGTTTACGAACCTTTCTACATGGTTGAAGGATGTTGATTTGACCTTTAGGACACGTGTTAGCTCCAACTCGGTTGAAACTTTAACAGAGGAGGTTGATCTAGTAAGAACACCTTTGCTTCAAGCTGTGGTTTCGACTATGGAATTTTGCTTGAACAAAAACTCTTCTTTGCACAAAACCATAGTGCCCAAAATTGCTATTTCACTCTTGTGAATTGCCTTGACCGAAATCCTCCTATTGCAATGTATATATATATGTGGAGGCTAGGGTTTGTGTAATTTGATTTATATGTCTTGGATTCCAATTAAGCCCAAAGACCAAGACCCCTTAGTACCTAATAATCATATTAAGATTTCTAGTGGGCCTTTAAACTCCTAGTGGCTCAAATCTAATTAGGATTCTCACTAGGACTTTTTATTGTCTCTAAAGAAAACTAGTCTTGTCATATACATATTACAATTACCATAATACCCTCATGTATTTGGGACTTTACAATTAATGCTAAATACCCATTATTCTTTCTAGATTCTTAACTTAAATCAATTATAGTGTGGAATCCCCTAGTTTCTCTCATACGTTGGCAATAAATGTAATTGGATACTTCCTAAGAATAATGGTTAAAGCTTTTTTAAATCAACCTTGGTTTCCTCAAACCAACCAACTTACATTTATAAACCAAGATTGACAGCTAACAATGTGTCACGACCAACCAAGTACAAGTGAGGTTAAGACACACTGATCAAAACTTTTAGTGTTTAATTACCGTATAATTCAATCATTTCACGGTATATATCCCAAGTTAGACAGAGGGCATGGATTCTAGTGTCAAACATAACTTTTTCTAAATCCATTAGTACTTGAAACCAAGTCTATATTTTGTTCCTTAGTGTAGGTTAATTCAGTATATTTGTTCAACTAACAAGCACCAATATGCTTGTCCAAGCATCACCATGCTTTTAGTTATGAGATTATTGTTCTCATCATAAGAGAATGACATAACATATACTAGACATGAAGAATTATCAATATCCCTATTATTAATGATTCGTTAACTAGGATAATTTCAAAATAATATTATATGTATGACACATCTCACAATTATGATCAACATCATAATCATGCATACACAATTATTATTCAAAGGACTTTAAACATGGTTATTGCAAATCTAATTTAAACACATTTATAAAGAATGTTTATATGATTTAATGTCATGCATAAATACAAATGAATGTGCCATTACAACATACTATCGATTGACTCTTGAGAGAAAAAAACAAGTTGTGTAACTTGTGTGTTCTGCAAAATGAATTTGGACTATTGATACTAGTGAGTTCAATCGGTTGTAAAGATCATGATTTTCCTGTAATTGATCAATGGACTCTACTCTCCCTACAATTGATCAAAAGACACTAATTTTCATGTAAGTGATCAGAGGGCACTGACTTCCTTAGAAAGAGTCAGAGGGTAGCTACTTTCTTCAATTAAAAAGATTAATGATTAATAGAACTCTTAAGTGTTGTCTTGAGGAGTGGATTTGTCAAGAGTTTTTGATGAACCATTATCAAATCCTTATGTCTCCATCTTATTTTTCTTTCAACTTTTAGCTTTACGCTGCACTCGTTTTTTACTAATATTTCACAAAGTAAAACATTGTTTAAATAGAGCATTATCAAACTATTAAACTCTCCTCCACTTTGAATACTTGTGCCAACAATTGGTATCATAGTGGGATTACGAAAACTATTTTCATATCTTTACTAAACTCTTATTCGATTTAAGGCAAACTGATCTTCCTACTTATCCCTTTTTTTCTTATAAAAAAATAAAAATAAATAAAGAATGTCATGTATTTTTAACAGTGACTTTAGGGGAAGCTATAATTAGTCCATTGAAGAAGATTCAACTTATCTAAAGTTGCTGCAAAGGTCTAGTTGATTAATCTATTGAAATAGCTAGCACTAATGATACCAACTCAACAAGTTACTCACTACATACAGAAGAATTGAGATATCCATTTACATATGGTGAGTTACAGGAAACTCATTATAAGTTTTTTCAAGAAAATATAAATGAAAAGAGAGTAGAAGTTGAGCAAGATGAGTTCATCATTGAAAATTCAAACAGAGAAAATGAAAGTTTACATGCAAAATTATTTGCTACAAATGAGCTAATTAAATCATTATGTCATGGTAAGTATGATAATGAAGTTAATGTTGTTTTCGTTCAGAATCTTTTTCTATGTCCCTTTCAAAGAAAAATGATTCAGAGTTAAGTTCATTTACCGATCAGGGTAAGGTAAGGAAAATATGGATGGAAAGTGAAAAATCCAACTAACTAAGCAGGATCCAACAAGAAGAAATATATTAAGGGGAGACCAAAACCCCATATTGCAAATTCAATTAACCACTATTACTTTTAACTCAATGAATTAACAACCCTATAGTCAATTGGGGAGGAAACAATTGCTCTTTGGTTACTTACAAGGGAGACTAGTGCCTTCTATTTAATTCCAAAGAGAATAGAGTTAGCTAGCCAATTACAGGGAGACCAATGCTCTCTATTAAATTCCACAAAAAACACTGCCCTCTGATCAGTTACGAGAAGATCAGCGCCCGATACATACAGGTATCATAACTTGTCATTTCACCTTAAGGATGAATTCCACTTGATTTACTCAATCACAAAGTCAAACGGCTTTGGATGAGTTTTACAACAGAGCAAACACAATAGAGTTAGGATTTTTGTGAATGATTATGATGATCTAAAAGTTGAAGCTCATAGAGGATTTTGATAATTATTCGATTTAGATTTCTTCCTCTTGTGGTGATTTATCAACCCCTTTCACCTATTCATTCATATTTTTTTACTCATTTGCCTAGGACATTTTACATTCATACTTTTTCCATTTCTTGGTCTATTCGTCATGTCTCACTTTCATTTTTCAAGGCTCTATATTGTTTACACTCACAAAAAGAGTCGTTGCTTAGTAAATTTGTTCGTTATAGAGATGGAACAAATGCTTTCCTACTATAGATCCTTAACTTGCAGTTAGAGTACTTTTCACATTGTACAGAGATCTGCATACGATGATTTTTGAGTTGCAGAATTTACATCAAACAGTAGAGTTAACATAAAGATGACATTGTGTGAAATTTCAAATGTTGAGTTTAATAAAGTCTGATGATGTGTTTGAACTATTCAGCAAAATATTTTGAGTCGTACTGCAACAACATAAAAGAGATGATCAGCTAATTTGTTTAAGTGAAACAAAAAGTTTTGGTTGACAAAATTTCAGATGCAAACTCTTTGATTCATTTTGTTTGTTGGCTAAATTACATATTTAGTTCCTGTAATTTAACTCGAATTTCACTTTGGTCCGTATACTCACTTTATAACGATTGGGTCCTCATAATTAAAAAAATAAAACTAATAAGGCTCCTATTCGTCTTCTTCTGTTAGTGGTAACACTAACAAAAAAGATACCATAATGAACAAATAAAAAATTGACACTCATCATTACAAAAATTTATATAAAAATATAAATCAACAAAACTCAAATTTTACTTATAAATAAAAAAGATATATTAAAAATTATTAAATTAAAACATTTATCTAACCCTCAATCCATTCCTCTCTACTTTATCTCTCATCGAAATACAAATTCATAATCTAAGAATCCCTAAAACTCTTCCCCTTCCAACAAACTAACCCAACAAAACAAAACACCAACCAGCCAGTAGTTTCTTTTACCGAAGGATGATGAGGAGCGGTCCTGTCAAAGAGAAATTAGAGGACGACAATGAAAATGCCGAAAATATCAATGAGAAGAAGATAAAGAGAAGGATAGAGAGATTAGAGTTTGCTATAAGGTTCTCCAATTATACCGGGTGTTTGACAATTTCGACTTAAAGATATTCAAGGGATTGTCACCACCATGGTAGAGAATCAAACCACCTTAGGTAGAAGAATTTGTAATTAGTGGGTTTTGAAAATTTTTCCCAATTTGTTATGGTTTTAAGTGTAGATCTAAAATTTCTGTGAAATTTGTTGTTGGATATGGAAGTTGAATGGTGATGGGAGCTGGTTTAGGGATTCAATCATGGTGTATTGCGGTGGTTGGTGAAGGTTTAGCAGTTCAATCATGGTTTATTTTGGTGGTTTTGATGTTTTCACGAAGAAGAAGGAAATAAAAATAAAAATATATATATTAAATATAATTTTTTTTTTATACATAAAAATTTGAGTTTTGTTTATTTATTATTTTATATAAATTTTTTGAAATGACACATGTCAATTTTTTATTTGTCCACTATGGTATTAAGTCATGTCACTTTCATTATTTGTAAGGTCATGGCAGGGACCCAATTGGTACGATTTTACAATTACGGGATCAAATTGCAATAAAGTGAATGGTACGGACCAAAGTAAAATATAAGTTAAATTAAAGGGACTAAAAATGTAATTCAGCCTTTTTTTTAATGAAACGAAGTGCAACATTATTATATGGCTCAGCAGACAATGCACTGACTCACTTTTAGCTGCTTGACCAAAAATTAACAAATAGTCATTTCAGTCTTGAACTTTAGTTGTTCACCTGATATTTAGTTGATTCACTTTCACTTGCATTTCAACGCTTGATATCTTTTACTGTTGTTCAACCAGGATTTGACTTTTGACGAGTTTAATTTGACTATGTTGACTTCTTGAAAATTTTTTTGTTTTCATCCAGTTTCATTTAACACATGTAAAATGAAAAAAAAATATGGATTTAAAATTCAATAATTATTTTGTGATTATCAAAATAAAGATTTAAGAAAAAATCAAATTGACTCAACAAGAATGACTAGTTTGAAGAAGACAATGTTAATGAGGATCAACTCAACTCAATTAAACTAAATCTTAAATTTCAAATTATTTAGAGTGGTTATATGAATCATTTTCTTTTATTTGTATCGATTCAAGACAGTATTTTAAGTATTTTCTAGAGCAATTATATCAACAATCTAAACGAGGATGTTTATGAAAAAAAATGGAACACATGATGAAGAGATTAAGGTTGAAGATGGACCATGCTATCAAGAGCTTTCTTTATTCCCTCAAGCACGCCCACCTCCAAAGTTTAAGATGCCTAACTAGGACTAATTTGATGGTACTAGTTGGATTAAAACTCACTTGAAACTCTCCACACGATCCACGCAAGCACATGGCACAACTGAAGAAGTCATGACCCAAATGTTCCACAATGTTTTGAATGGAGAATCTTCTTTAACCTTGAGGATTCCTAAGCTCTTACAGGGGGATGACATGACTAGAAAAAACCTTGAAACCAAAACAACTGGAAGAAGCCATTTCAACTTTCATCACAAGGTGGATAAACAAGGCATCCCAAATGATCAATGTACCCAAATGAAGAAGAACAGATATCCATTTACCAGAATTCACTGAATTATACACACCCCTTGGACGATTATATTGACAATTTAATTTCTCAAGTAAATGTTTGTTTCCTTTTACATAATATCACAAATTA
Organism: Quillaja saponaria; assembly: GCA_029379385.1. NCBI lineage: Eukaryota > Viridiplantae > Streptophyta > Magnoliopsida > Fabales > Quillajaceae > Quillaja > Quillaja saponaria. Next base: position 21,399,877 of record CM055616.1, on the reverse strand, counting down.
GTATTGCAATAATAATAATAATAATAAATCATTCCTTTCACTAACTTGCATTTATTTTTTCATATCATAAAAAATATAAAAATAAAACAAAGAAAATAATTTAATTTTTGCTTTACACACAAAATTACTAGCACCATCATTGATTAATTTTTGTTAAACGAATGCTCCTACATGCATTAAAAATAACTTAAATCTCATGATATTTTACTTTAAAAAAAAAAAAAAAAAAAAGAAAAAAAAAAAAAGCTGAGTTTCAACTTCCAATTAGCGTTTTCTTGAACAGTATAGCAAAATCCTGTACTTAACAATAAATAAACAAATGTAAACTATACAACAAAAGTGTACAATTTTTTTCTATTTCCAGAAGAGAGATACAAATTACATCCGTGTGTTTCCCATCTGTTTAGTATATAGCTCTGCATTCTCAACTATTTTCTTCAGAGCACCAGGTCCCATACATTTGAGAACCTGAGCACGAGTCATACAATGTGATAACGTTAAAAGCTATTTATGAACATAATACAATATGGGTGGTGAAATCACAAACACTGAAGAACTAGGACTTCAACTTTGCTAAATTGAGTTGTATTTAGATCATAGTTTGTCCTACTATATCATGCAACTGAGCTTGAGGTCAGATACAAACTATTAAATAGCCAACACATCGTTGGACTGATAGAAAATACATGCACAAAAGAGAGAGGATTAATCTAAAATGGACATCCATTGGAACCACATAAAGAAAAATAATCGATTTAGTTTTTACAAAAAACGTCTCTTCATTGTTAAAGATCCAATTGTTACTCTCAAGCTAAATCACACACATCAAACAAAAAGAATCCCCACCAAGTAGCCTACTACATCTTCTACCTTTGCTCATGTGCCAACAAAACAAGAGATCCACAACAATACCAGATATTAACCAAACTATCCCAAAGAGTCCAAACACCTACTCCCTCAGGGTTCTAGCAATCGAATAGTTAATATACAAGTAGTCCACATATTCACTACTATTTTTATGCAAACACCAATTCATGATGTAAATACCTATTTTCATCATATTATCCACTACCGGTATTCAATTAAGAGAGGCTCTCGAGACAAAGAACGCGACTTTAGAAGGCACCTTAGCATGCCAAACAACTTTTCAAGGAAAAGAAACTATAACGTATTCAGCTGGATGTAAAAACTCTTGATGAATAAGAAACAAAACTAGTTGGTGTCAAACACATCACATCTTTCCTTTCCCCATTCGTACTAACTTCCCAATCTTACAACGGACGATTAAATTGTACATTCCAACACAAAGAGCCCGCTACTATTGTCCATGCAAAAAAGAGATTGTGTCAAGTTTGTCTTTCGCAATACTATATAGATCCAGAAAGACATTCATCAAGGAAGTCTCTGAACACCACACATCCTTCCAGACAAGACATGCTCCTCATTACTTACCTTAAAGCAAATGAACTCTTTAAACATGTGGCAACTCTTTCTAATTACTAGCCAATCAAGGACACCATGAGAACCACTCACCGGTGAAGAAAACCATCCACAAGGAAACAAACCATAGTTATCCACAATCACCTTCCTCCATAACAAATTGGATTCATGGGAGAACTGCCATAGCCATTTTCTCATTAAAGCATTGTTAAATATTCTCAAATTTCTAATATTCAATCTGGAATTCACAAGACTTGCATATATCATCCCACTTAACTAGATCAAACATATGCGCACCATCTTTTTCATGCCAAAGGTTCTAAGTCCCTATATCTTTTCGAGTCTCTTTGAAACAGAGATAGAAATTTGGAAAAAAGAATAAGTAGTATGTTAAAAGGCTAGATAACATACTTTTGATCAAAATAACTTTTCCCCTCTTGATAAGTACAACCTTTCAAATCCAGCCAAGCATTTTTCAGTTTTTTCAATTACGGAAGACCACGCCTGAACAACTTTAAAAGATAACTTAAGCGGTTACCCTAAATAATAAGACGTAGAAAGGGAGGAGACCTTACACCCCAAAACGTGTGCCAACTCTTAAAACATTATCAACTTCCCCACCGGAACAACATAAGTTTCAATTCAAAGATAGCTTGGACATTGAAAAAAATAAATCTCAGTAACTTCAATTGCTCACCTCACAAAATAAGAGTTTATCATACACCTTTTTCTATCAGAAAAAAATGAATGAGTAATCCCAAGTTGATTCGTTGAATTGTTCACAAAATTGTTGAACCAACCCAAGCTTGTGACTAAAAGTTTCCATAACTATAATAAAGAGAAATGGAGACAAAAGATCTCCTTCACACAAACCGCATGAACTCCTAAACAAATCTACCGGAGACCTGCTGATAATCACAAGGAAACGAACCGTCAAAATACACATATGGATCTAGTCTATCCACTGCCTCCCAAAACCTATTATTTCCAAGAGATGTAAAAGGAAGTTCCATTTAACATGGTCATAAGTTTTCTGCACATCAAGTTTAAAAACCAAACTCAGACTTGATAATCAGAGTCTAGAATTACCACACTTATTGGCTTCCAAACAACATTAATCCACGAAAGGACAACTCCAAAGACTACAGACAATACTACAAGCAGTAACCAACATAGTTTCATGGATCCACACTATATTAGGTTTCCAACCTTTCAAAAGGTTACTAATAATAGATGTTTAGCTCTATCATTTAGACAACTCACATTCCACGAGATTATGTTAATATGATTAATCATTAGAACCCAAAATTTCCCTAGCTCTCCTAAACTCCACAAGATCCACTGGATTCACCTTTTCAACATTTGATCCAATCTCTTCAATTCTCTAGAGAACTTGGTCATTGGTTTACCTTGCTTCTACAACACATTAGGTCTTAGGTTGCTCTACACAATATTTGCAAATAAATTCCATCCAAATGCTCATTCCCATAAAAGCCACCTAATGCCCCCCCGACCAAGGAAATCAGATATCACTAAACCGTTCACCCTTTCAATCATTTTCAACAGGAAGATAGACCCTCCCCTCCCTCTTCGAGAGTGAACTCAAAGCACTTGGATTCAATCACAAACATCTTTCTCCCACCCATAACCGACCTGAAAAACGCATTAGAACAAATCCACCAGCTAACCAGAAGTAGAAAACGGGAAGTCGACCAGGAAGAAAGTAGAAATCAAAAGAAAACAAGCTGATGCATGTCTTGCGCACTAGCGCATGGATGCACGTGGTTCAGACTCGTCTCTAAAGCAACCACATGTGTAGGCCCGTGAAGGTGTCTTAGGCCATCGGCCTTTGTCAGCTGAGAGATTGAACATTTCTGCTTGGAGCTCAAGGGGCAGCTCCTAAGGAAAAAGGCAATGGATTCTGAGAACAGAATTTGAAATTTGAACACCCGCGTCATTGTACAGACCAATTACTTACCTGAAAAGTTTAAGGTGGTCGAAAACATAACCAATCATCTATATCAAGCTTAAGAGGAGAAAAATCCTATCAAGTGATACAAACAATTGTAGAGTATTGAACATTTTGAGATTGAGATTATATCCTAAATATTGAACATTTTGAGTAAGAGGCTTAGAAAGGGAGGAGACCTTACACCCCAAGACGTGTGCCAACTCTTAAAACATTGTCAACTTCCCACCGGAACAACATAAGTTTCAATTCAAAGATAGCTTGGACATTGAAAAAAATAAATCTCAGTAACTTCAATTGCTCACCTTCACAAAATAAGAGTTTATCATACACCTTTTTCTATCAGAAAAAAATGAATGAGTAATCCCAAGTTGATAGAATGAAATTTTTTTTTTTTTTTTTTTTTTATCTAACTAAATTAAACTAATTCAATAGAAATAGGAATGAGCAATCCCACCCTCAAGTGGGGTTGAAAATTTCTACTTCTATGAAATAAAATGGCTGGAAATGAATGAATATTTTGAGGTTAAAAACGTACTAAACAAAAGAATATTCATTCCATGTAATCATACATGGAATGGAATGACCATTCCTGCATACTAAACTAGCCTTATGTTAATTCGTTGTTTCTTTTCTTTTTTTATCTACATTTGGTTAGGCAAAAATGCATTTATTTATAGAAATCATTCATATAGACTGCACAATAGAGCTATAATTGTGAATTGTGCAAAGCTATCCTTTTGATTTAATTCTATCACATTTATTTACTGTATACACGAATTTCTTTATAGAACCAGCTTCTCTACATGCAGCAAAAGTTTTAGGAAGCCCAAAATATATATAAAAGACTATAGAAGTACTACTAAAGAAAAGAAGTATGATACCTCATTAGCGTCTTTGAAATAGCTGGACTCATCTTTCTTTGGCCAGCATACTTGCCAACACCTGATACGATGGAGAATGAAAGGAACTAAGTTGATATATCTGAGATGTAACTTCATTTTGTAGGTAAAATAAAAACAAGCATTATATCCCATGAGCCTCATGTCCAACGACCAAGACACAATGTATGAGGACAACAGACTAGCTTGTCCCTTGCTCCGGATAAAATTATTCTTATAAAGCCTGTCCCCCGTTCCGGATAAAATTATTCTTATAAAGCCTGTCCCCCGTTCCGGATAAAATTATTCTTATAAAGCTCATCTCCTGCTCTGGATAAAATTCTTCTTATAAGTAAAGTCGACCAGTGTCAGAATAGTGGTTTTAATCATCTTTTCTTCTTCCTTTTATGCCATCTAAATCACAATGCAGAAATAAAAAGTGGACTGCTCTCAAATTTCAAAAGCATGTTAGGTTGGTGAGGAAACAATTAATATTTGGGACAGAATCACTAAGTTGCACACCAGCCACCGCATGTAGTGCAAATAAAAATGTCTAAATTATAAGAAGAAAGTTAAATGATCTTATTTAGTAACCTTTCTTTTCCAAGGCGGCGTGCCAACTCTTCAGCTAAAGCTTGACCAGGTGGGTCGCTATCAGTTGCCAGGATGATGCAACCTACCTGAAAGATTAAGAAATAGGAAAAAGACAAAAAAAAAAAAAGCAAACAAGATGAGAAAGAGTTTAGAAGGATTGATCTTTGCTTTACAAATCTCTAAAAATTAAATACCAAACTATCATACCTTATCCAGGTAGTCTTTGCAGTTCCACAGATACTGATATGCAGTATCCTAACTTCATATATACATGCACATGCACAAAAGGAAGAGAAATTAATTGGTTAAATACAAAAACTAACTTAGTGAAAAATAAATGTGGAGATAATATTGAGGAGCAGACCACAAATTCACACACAATAAACCAATTAATTTAGAAAGATGGAATTGGCAGAGGATACAATAAATTTACTATTGGCCACTAATGCTTTTGTTACCTTCCAAGTGATCATAAAGATGGTTTCTAGCAATTTTCTTGACTTTCATTTCCCCTATCCAGGTGGTTGCAGAAACATTTCAAAGTTGCATGTATGAATCTATATAATGGCCTTATTCATTTAACACAAATATACCAAAATGAGCAAAAAAATAAGAAAAAAACAGCGGTACTCTGATTCCTTTACAGAAATCACATGCACATCATAATTCCATTTTGTCAAGTTCCATATTTCACTTTAAAATGCTGTCTTTCAATATTTGATTCTGGTTGGTAGTATTCACATCCTTAGCAGCAAAAGCACACTCTCTAGGTGGTGAGCCTGCCGAAACAGCCACCAGAGTCATTTTGATTTCCAAAGGATGCTAACATCCCCTGAAGCAGGGATCAAACCAAAACAATGTAAAACATTACTGAATTGTGGAGAATAAATTTTTCTTTTCCATCCCAACTTTCATATCAATATAAAAATTTTCAATTTTATGTTAAACTATGGACAACTAGAGAGCAATATACTTGAGAAGACTAGAAAACCTTCATTTCCAAAAGGCAAATAAGAATATGATAATATTACTAGAATGGTTTATAAGGGAAATGTGATTAAGTGTTATGGAATTGTATATTTGTGGTAGCTTTATTATTTAGGGAAATTTATAATTATTTACACATACATAATCCAGGATTTTAGAAACCTGGGGTTTGATGTAATTGGAATTTTATTAACTTCAGTTTTTTTTTTTTTTTTTTTTTTTTTCATTATGATCACTTTGGAATTAAGTTAGGCTTCATTTACTAGTAGAGCTAGGTTTACTCTAGATTTTCCAATATAAAGGCTTAATAATAAGTGATTATGTAGTCTAGAGTATATATTTCCCATCTCTCTCTCTCTTTCTCTGTGCCACCCCACCCCCCCCCCCCCCCCCCCCCCCCCCCCCCCCCTTCTCTCACTCTGTTTCTAATATTCTCCTTATCCTACATCAAGTAGGTACCAGAGCCAAACTGACTTAATTGGACAGTACTGGAAATCAATTTGGAAGCTAACCCCCATGTATAACCATACATTATATGCATCTTTTCTTGGCTCTATTCCTTTTAAGTTTTCTCTCTCTAGAATTCCAATGGAAGATACTGATATATACATCTGCAGAAGGATTGACAGGAACCTCTGCCAGATTTGCCTGTGCATGACTTCTAGGTGATAGAAATTCAAAAGGCTGACTTAATTTGAATGTTTTAGCCATTTTCCAACCTATTCATAAAGTCCAATCATTTTCTAAAGATATCAAGTTGGCCTGCAATATTCCGGTTAGGGCATCTCGGTTTCATTCACATCACATGTTTTATTCTAATTTGAAGTACTTTCATGATAATTCAGTCCAAAATCATAAAAGCACATATCTCTGCTTGAAAATGCTTTTATGTTAACTTCACTAGAATCTACACAAGTCTGCAAAACACTTAATAACCCTAGAAGCTAAGTCTGATTCCATGAAAAGTAAGTCTGCTTCCATTTTAGACAAGTTTGACTCTTCTGCAGTAAAACAGAGTAATGTCAAATTTATAAAAGAATTCATCCCCTGATTGTTGACTGAATACTCCAGATGAGCTGACAGAGGATAATCAAATCCAATTGAGGAAGATAAATTGAAACAAAGGAAGCATTGGAATAAATATGCTTTATGGTTCTCCTTGATGTCATGCTTTTGGGATTTTCGAAGGGAATTCTTTATCAGGTTTCCGAAGGGGATGAAGATCCCTCCAGTAGTAGTTGATGCTCAGGGTTTTCACTTTAAATTTTTTGGTTTTCCTTCACCTAATTAACAAGGAGTTCTGAGTATACACTGGGTTTTTAAAAATATGATTTCTCTATGTCCATTGAAAATTTGAGTAAGCATAAGCTATTGATTAACTTCCTGATTCGAAACAACAACATAACAGTGAGGCCGTAAACGGGCCAAAGCATTTTAGGGAGAAATTCAACAGCACATTTGATCCAGACTGCAATTTAATTTACAAATACTTGAGCAAATTATTAAACAGACTAACATCTGATTAACCCAGTGTCTCTATATGCGTGTCAATGTACTGTAAATATAACATGTCAATTTTATCATGTTTGTACTTCACTGTGTCACTATGGCACTTTTCTTATAAAATTTTACTTAATAAATTTGTAAACATACAAAAACTAAACTCTTTAGTTCCCCAAAATCTATTTTTAGATTCTGTAAGACACATTAAGAAGTTTAAAATTAAATTAATTTACTAGAGAACTTGCTGAATATCTTGTTTACAATTTAAGATCATTTAAGAAGGATAAGATGAAGATGAACCTTTTCCTTCGATGGTAGTTCTTTAATGGAAACCTTTCCCGGTGCACCACCAGGAACACTTACACAATTCCGGAAGCCAGCTTCCTCTAGTGAAAGCTTATCAATTTCCCCTTCAACCTATCATAAGCATCAAATCATACCATTTTCTCTTCCTTTTTCTTTGAGGGGGAGGGTGGTGGTGGATTAACGAAGACGAGAAAACAGTGTAATTGTGCACAAGGAACAATAAGGGTGAAGAAGAATTACAATGATAACTTCAGATGCATCATTAATGTCATCTACTCCATATAACATCTTGTCAGTACCTTTCTCCTGAAAAGTCAACAACTAAGTTTGAACATATCTGAACCACTTCACAAATCATTATATTTTAAATAAAAGATGTGCATGGTGACCAACAAAGAAAAATACTTCAGGCTGGGGGTTGGGGAGACAACAGTGATCTTGTTTTATACATAACCCAGAATATGGAATGAAATTATAAGGAAAAGAATTCTTAAAATAATGCTATCCTCTTCTTTGGATGCTAAAATGATACAGAGGTGATATTCAATGCTTCCAGCTCATTCCATATGTATCACAACACTCTGACATTTCATGGGAAAAACGAAATGCCCTGACATTACCAGACAGTTTCTACTGACTAAGGAGATCTGATACCAAGAGAGAATTTCCTATCAAGCTAGAACAATTTTTGAGTACATTGAGCACACTCAGTTTCTTCAATGTAGAGATGCATTTGATGATTGAACAATTACTAGACCTTTTAGGTTGTTCTATTTAAATTATATTGAAGCTGATGTGTAAAACTAGAGAATAGGTGACTGCAATCGAACAACAGAATTAACGATTCACCTTAGTTTGGAATAGGAAAAAAAATACCTGCCAAAATCTTTTTTCCATTGTGCGGTACTTGCAACCAACAAGCAACCCATTTCGTCTATAAGTAAAAGCAATAATACTCTGCATATAATAATTAGAATTCATCAACTTCTAACTAATACACTGCTTGGGGATTGAACAGAAAAATAAAGAAGAGCTTGGGGATAGAACCACACTTAAACAAATAATATAGAAGGAAAACAAGAATACTAAATGAAGATTGAAATAAACTAGTTCATTGATGCTGAATACACTGACTTGGACTGTAGATAGAATAATTTAAAGTTTACAGAAGTCTCCAGTTTGGACAAAAGTAGTTAATTACTTGAATTTTAAGACCTTCTCTTAACTCCAACCTGTCACTAACTAATAGATTCAAATTCATGACATCTAATACTTGTGAAACACTAAAGCTGAGAACTCCATATTTATCAATTGTTTGTATGAAGGAAATACTAGAAATTGATGATATTCAAATAATTTAACGTATTTAAATCAAAAACCTCAAGTATATAATATGCAACTTTATGCAAGAAATACATGATTGGTTATACATGTGGCATGTGTATTATTCACAGATAGTATAGTATCCTTAAGAAAGAAATATTATGTAGTATTATGACAACCATATTATATAGTAATTGTTATCCTAACAAAATTTTCTTTCAACTTGTGAGTGCCAGCTTCATAATTCTGTAGGATTACACAAAATCTAGCTTGGTTGTCTACTTCGAGTCAATGTGATAGAAATAGTGATACTTGTAAAATGTTTCTAAATGTTAAAACAATTAAAAGCCCCAGCCCTAGTTATCTGTTAATGAAGAAACAACCCATTTATGTTCTTTTGTATCTATATTCTTTCTATTTTACCTTTTAGGGGGGAGGGGGATTTTGAAGGTGCTAAAGTGTAGAATGCAATTCATACTTACTCTTGAATCAATAAAGGTTAGAGGCCAAAATACAAATACTACAAAAGGATTATTTCTAGTGCAATGGAGATTGTTAATTGTTTTCTATGAATGGGTAAAATAGCTAATATTGTTTCATGTTAATGACCCATGATTAACCTGCAAGTGTCACTTTTGGTAGTTTGGAGAGTTCAACAACAACAATCACATTTAGCTTATCCAACCTTATATTTCTCTCCTTACTTATTATATGTTCTATAACTTGATAAAAATAAACAAACTCATGCTTCCTTGTTGCCCATTTTCCTTAAAATCTGTATTGCTTTTCACAGGAACCTTACTAAATACTTCTAAAATCATTCGACCTGCAACTTAGTTTAACTTAACCACTTAATCTTGTTCAGCATTTCCAATGATTCTAAGCCTTTATGAATCATGAAGCTATGATAAAACATACCCCTCACCATCTCTTCAAAAGCCAGTAGTTCATTATTACACATACCATATGTGTTAGCTCACCTCCCTACTACTGTTCTTATCATTTAACAGATTAGTACAACTTGAGCTCAGTTCCAAATAACATTTATCCAATTGAATGAGCATATAAATGAATATGAAAGAGAAAAACTATAGTGAGGATCTAAAGAAATCCTGACTCATGTGCCACTGCCAACAGCTAGTCAGGAATACAACTATTCCAGTAAATAACATATACCACATGTGCATGAAATATGTAACCTTCACCTTACTGATAAAAAAAATTAATGCCCTATCTTAATAATCAAGGTAAAACATATTCCAAGATTGAATCATAACCAAAATAAGTATCTGTAGAACTGAATGGTTCAAACCTTATTGCCGGAAATTTGCATAACAGCATTTCTGAGAAGAGTTTCCTCAGATATTAATCTCTCATTAAAGTATGCAATTAACTGAAACATAGAACACATAATCAATACAAAATTGAACAACACATTTTTCAATGCACGTTAATAGTAAGGACACAATCCCCCACCCATACAAGCATGCAAAGCAGGGGGTGGGGGTGTATTGAAAGAGAGAGAGTAATAGAGCTTCATCACTTTTTCCAGTACACATCCCAGATGGGCTCCATGAGAAAAATACAAGTACAACACATAAAAGAATTCAAATCTTATTGCTTGTAACATCCCTCTTCTGCAGCTCACATTGTTCAAGAAAAGGTTTTTCAACATCACCTACCATTTTTTAGTACCTTTGTGTATACGTGTGTGAGGAAGCTTGAGGTGTATTTGTGAAGGTAATTACTCTATATATCACTGATACTAAATGAAGATTTGTGGGAAAATTAATGCTTATAGTATAAAGTTTTAGCACCTTTAGACAAGAGGAAATATAAAAAATTCTGGATGCAGGTGCACATTTAGGTTTAAAAAATGTTAAATGAAATCATAGAAAGCACATTAAAATTCAGAAAGCGTGTTAACTGAAATCATAGAAAGCACGTTAAAATTCAGAAAGCCTTTCGTTCAACATTCCATATTATTTAGTAGTTAGTATTCCATTCTCTGTTGGGATTAAGCTTTTATATAAACAAGTTCTATCAAAAAACTTGAAACAACTCCACGAAGGCTTAAATCTCAAACTACTTGGGGTCGGCTACATGAATCTTTTTCTTTATTCACATCGATCAGATAAATTATTTTCAGTCATGCCCAAAGAAATTATATCCTTCTCAAGGACTTCTTACCATATAATTTTTCCACCTGCACCAAGTCACCTCTTCTAGCTACAACATCCACTGGCCCGTGTTGGATATGACCAAACCAACATAAGCGGTTTTCTCTTGTTTCTCTTCAATTGGTGTAACCTCAGCCTTCCTACATATCTCCTCATTTTGTATTTTATCATTTTCTTGTATGTCATGTCAACATTCATAGTTCAGCCACTCTCATCTTATGTGACTATTTTTTCTTAACTACCTAACATTCAGAATGATACAACTTAGGCAATCTCATAGCCATCCTATAGAAGTTTACTTTCAACCTATTCAAAATTTTAGGATCACATAAACTCCCAAGACACTTCCGCACTTCGCCACTTCATCCATCCTACCTTACTCTATGGCGTACATCATACTCAATTATGCCGTCTTTTTGTAAAAAAGAACCTAGTTACATAAACAATTCCCTCATCACTCGAGACTCCTCTAGTGTGGCTAAAGTTACACTCTATATACTCAGTTTTCATCTGACTTAACTTGAAATATTTACATTCTAACATGATCCTACATAATTCTAGCTCATAATTTAGACCTACTCTAGTCTTGTCTACCAATACGATATCATCAGCAAAGAGCATGCACCACAGAACCCTATTATAAATGGCAAAGCTCCATCATAGCACGAAACTGAAAATTCTATAAGGAAAGGTCAAACTCCAATATTTCCTTATAATTTTATTTGTTTTCTATGTTTTGATGTACATCCCTATCCACACCACTTTGCACTCCTAATATTCCAAAATTCATCATTTACAAAACATAAACAGCATCAGAATAACTTGGCAACAAGAAGCCTCCGAAACAGCTTTCAATTCTTGGGTCGTCCACCTTATATAAGACCAAAACCTTACCCTTTTATTAAAACACTAAAATCCTAAAACCGTTAATCACAAGTTTTCCTTATTCTTTCCCAATGACAAAACCTCATCAAGCACCCTATGAAAAAGCCTGTTATTCCTAGCAGAAAATTCTTGAACTAATAATTCTTTCCCAACAACAAAACCTTATCAAGTTCCCTATAAAAAAGCCTACTGTTCCTAGCAGAAAATTCTTGAACTAATAATTTTTATTTGCAACCCATAAAATCGTTAAGAAAGAACTAAGTCACCCTCTTTCCCATTTCCTGTTAGTCCACCTCTGTAGATTGTAAACAGCAGTGAGAATGTTATCTTCTATGTATGTCTGTTCAACCCGGATATATCAACCTCTGACTGAGTAGGCCTATTAAACCAACTCACGCTAATTCACATTTATATAATCAATGTGATAGGCAGCTTATGTACAAAGTAACCAACATTATAACTGGATCAGTGCATCTTTTTCTCAGTGATAGACAATTTAAATAATGGAAGATCCAATATTTAAAAATTGAACTCAAGATGATAGGAAGATTGAACAAAGTTCTGTACCATGATTTGGAACCTGAAAGAAAGGAGTAGTCAGTAGAGTGACAATATATCTCATTTATTTATTTTTATTTTTTTTAATCACGTATTCTAATCAGCATCAAGATTAATCCTTAGATCCTACATGCTAATAAATTATTTAGCTTAATGTGACCCAAGAAGAGGACAAGAATTGCTATTTCAGGTAAGCAAATTTGCATTAATATTTTTAACAGGCCATCAAATGGCTGAACTGGTGGTAGAAAAATAGATCCACATAAAACAGACTCCACAAAGGAGTATATATTCATGGATTTGTAACAGAAAATTCTAGTGATAAAGTGATACCCACCAGATAACCATTCTGAAATACTTTACATAACAAAGTAGAACTGATTCCTCTTTCACTAATGGGATATGTTCTCCCTTGCTAGAAATCTGGTGATAAAATCTTTTTGGCAGGAGATTTTATTAAAGATGTATATTCACTGAGTTTAACTTTCCAGAGGGTCAAAAGAATGTCAAGAATATATGTATACATTTTGTATGGCCTGAACCTGATTGGAAACAAATAAGAAATATGTAGGATTGGAGATGTTGTATTAACGCTTACTGGATCTCCAAATGTTGAGGATAAAAAGCACAATTCAAAAAATACAACAATAGTACCAATAAGCCCCAAATCTCAAACATCTCAGGTGGGCTACATGAATCCTAAAGACTAGTTTAGGATCCTCCACATAATTCATATGATGGTGTATGCATCTCCATTTAAGAAGCCTCTGTACATGTTCACAACATTTCTGAACTCACTTTTTTCCCATTTTATATATATACATCAAGGCTATTAACAGAGACATTTTATTTTAAAAATAGAGAGGTTCAATGTAGATGGGGAGTAAATGAAAGGAAAAGGGCTAGTCTGCATGTTTCTATGTCCAGCTTGCAACCTAGGGAAAAGAAAAAGGACCACTTTAAAATGGTAGCTATGTACAATTGTACATTATTGGAAGTGATATTAAAGATAAAAATTAAAAACAAAACTTTACGGTGTTATCATGCTATAAACTACAGGAATACCAGTGTTTGTTGAACCTAAATAAGCATAAATGAGTAGTTGCAAATGGCAGGATTATGGCTCTTATTAGTCAGAAAACACAGCTCCTTTGCCTTAACCTGGATATATAGTACATAGAGGAGCACATTGTACAAATTATGATTCATTTATACCCAAAATATGTCTCGAAAAATATTTAAATACCTCAGGCCCTAAGAGGTTCTAAGCCAAGGCCCTCCTCTGTCATTTGTCCGGAAGACTTGATTTTTCCACAAACTCTGTTATACAATTCCCTGTTATCTGCAAATGCCTATAACCAAATAATCAACGGGTAGATGCATGAGTTCTTTTTATTTTTATTTTTATTTGTGTTTTTGCACTAAGACATCTTTTTGAGTTTTTAAATTTAAGAAGAAGCATACTCAGATAAGCATGTTATGTTACAGTTACCTGCCCTGACCAGCCACATTGAGTCTGAAAACACCTCCACATTGCAAATTCACTAAACAATCATATAAATCATTGTAAGCCAAATGCAGGAATGTCTCAATCAAAAATAATTAATTGTTGCATATAAAAGCGAAAAACTGTGGCATACCCATCTGGAATAATGTGAAGAGACAAACTTTTCTCCATTGACTGGCCGCCTTTGCACTAGCTTGCCAAAATAAAACACTATTCAACAGCACGTTTAAAAGAAGTTATCAAAAAAAGAAAAAAAAAATACAAAGATATGTTATGGAGTTTGATCTATGAAACAAAGGAAAGATGTAGCAAGAAGAATTATAAGTAAACAAAATTTACAAAGGAAGTAGAACCTTTGGACAAAGCAGGCAATGGTATTTCCCAGGCGTACAAGAATCATCACAGCTGATGCCAACAAATTCCATTTTATGCTTTAAAATGTCCACTTTTGGCGTATCAATAGTACTCTCTCCTAACAGTGATTTTGAAAAACTCAAATAAGGAATATGGGTCGGGTAGCAAATAATCCTAAAAGAATCTTCTTAACACTGTTTGGTTGCCCAGAAAATTCAAGTAACGAAAATAATATTGAATCAAAACCTCAAATAAGAATTATAGTATATATTATTTAAAAAGTATACGATTACCAGGAGAACTAGAGAGTTTGCTGGTATGAGCAACAGAGGGAGACCAAACAGGGCCTAACTTTCTGGGTATGGATGCACAGGTTTTGAGAGAGTGTTCGGCAAAGAAGAGCAAGTTATTATTATTAACACTAATAAGAAGGCCGCAAAGAAACTGGCTCGGAATGATTCGCATTTTCGATCTTTGTGCTTTGAATTTGATTTCAATATTAAGACATACCAAGATTTTTATGTACTTTTGTGTCTGCAGAGTGTTGATATTTCTGGCGAAAATATGTGTTTGCATTTATTTTGGTCAGGGACGCTAGTTTGAGTTTATTTGTACGGATCCCTAGTTTTCTAATTTTTTCTTTTTTTTTTTTGGAAAAAATGTTAACAAAAACTAATTTCATCTAAATTTTTTTTTATTTCATTATTATAGCTTATTTTTATTAAAATAATTTTTGTGACATGTAAATTATATTTATAATATATATATATATATATATTCATAATAACTGATATACAGAAATTATAATTAATAAAAAATAATACTCATGACAATAAACAAAGAAATAAATAAATTCAATAAATAAATTAATTCATACCATAAGCATATAATTTCTTAAAAGAAATACTAAAGATAGAAGAAATTTAATACAAAAATATTATAATCATAAAAATTATATTCTTAATATTTATTTTCATTCATAACATTTAAAAAAAATTATATGTAACTTATTAAATTAAAAAAAATTAAGAAATTCAATCTTACTTATATTATTGATATATAGTTATTAACAAATTAAAATTTTATTAATTCTTAACATAATTAATATAAAAAAATTAATAGAAATAAAATAATTATAATCATATTAATATTAAAATGGAGTAAAATTATGAAAGAAGTAAAAAAAAATAAATAAATAGAGTATTTGAAACAAAATAACAAGTAAAAAGTATTTATGTAATAGTAAAAATTCATAGGTATTTAAGAATATAAATTTTCTTCCACCAAAAATTAAAACAACAATATATAATCATAAAAACTATATTTATAAATATTTTTTAATTCACTGTATTTAACTATATTGAAACTTATTAAACAAAAAAATAAAAAATTCAAAATTAACTAGTATTGACATATATAATTACTGAAATTGTTTTTATGAATTTAAAAGTTAAAATAACAATATTACAATCATGAAAACTATATTCTTAATGTTTTTAATTCATAGTAATTTTTATAAATATTATTTTATAAATTTAAGAAAAACTAAAAAAATTAAGATTATAAAATACTTATTAAAAAAATTAGAAATTCAATTTTAATTATTATTGACATATAATTTTTGAAAAATAATAAATTGATTAATATTGAGAAGAATTAGTAAAAACAAAAAGAAATCAATAGTCTTAAAATAATTACAATCTTATTTATATTAAAATGTAAATACAAAAATAATTGTCTGTTTGAAATAAAATAACAAATAAAAATAATTATATAACAATAAAACTCAAAAAGGTATTCAAAGAAATAAAAATTTTGTATCATCAAATCACTTTTATATATAGTATAGATATAAAAATATTATACAAAACAATAGGAGGGTGCTACAACAAACTCCTGCATAGAGGTGCATACACCTCCTAGAAATACAGTACCTAAACCTGCATAGAACCATAATGACGTGATAAAAAGTAAAAAATAAAAATAAAAACTGAAAATGAAATATGGGAGACCCTATCCCTTATGTTGAATAAAACCAGAAATTATTATGAAATATTCAGTTATAAACTACAAATTGATTTTAAAATTGGATTACATGTACACTTTATAACAACACACTGGAGTTGTTTACATATGAGCTCTTTCAAGCAACTATTTATTTAGAATTAGACGACAACGTGTTAATAAAAATCATATTCACCTAAACCCTTAAGAGGTGAACATTTTTCTAGTTAAATGACTAAATGCAGCATTTCATTAAAATTGAACAGAAGCTATAAAGAACTGAAGTTAGAAAAGGTAAAGACAAAAGAGTTGTTAATTGAAAAGATGAAACTTCAAAAGTTGTTTGTTTAAACCCACTATTTCATCAAATGAATAGTTGGTCATCAAGACAAGAGCTGGTCACTAAGCTGTAGTGAATTGAATATACCAAAAATCATTATTTCATTTATTTTATTTGATGATTTACAAGAGCTGATAACTGAGAGCTGAAGTTCTCTGAAGATCTGAACACTTTTAAAGAGCTGAAGTCAAAGCAACTGATCTTTCAAAACTATTCCAACAACTGATCTTTCAAAGATGGTCCAGCAGATGACCTACCAAAACTAATCTTACAGAGACGTTATTCTTTTTGCCCTTCTGCACATATGAAGCCAAAACTTCTATACCAGCCTGGTGCATTAGTAGTTATGATTGTGTAAATCTTTTGCATAAAATGAAGAATGCACCCCTTTCTCAAGCTATAAATCCACTGATGCCACCACTTATTGTGACATCCATGTACGCTATTTAAATAATATTCTATTGTTGAGAACAACATGAATATATTTTCCCAACCATGCTACAATCAATATTACCTAAATGACATACAGAAATATCACATACACAAGTCTAAAATAAAAAACATTGCATAAATTGTTCTACTAACTCGATAAAATTCATTAGACACTTAACTATCATAATTTTATACAAATGTCCATATCATGCACCTACCATGTAAATTTACAATATCATGTATGCATGCAATAAATGTCATATTTATACATAGATGTAGTCATTTGTACGTTAACATTAATATTTACATAGATACAAAGTCATGTCCTAGATTTAACTTCTACAAGCACAAATCTGTCATTAGTGGCCAGAACATAATAATAGGTATTGCGGATGAGGGATAAGGAATATCACAACTGAGTAGATTCATCGATCCAACCAAAAAGTATCTTCAGCGGCTCATGCCAAAAACAACTACAACCTAGTGGCTTTTTCTACCATCATAACCTCGAGATTGGCGACCTCACTATGTATTGAGTTGTATTCTTCTGTCGAATCCTCCTCGGGACCCTTATTCATAAGCTCCACCACCAGCTCTGCTACTTCCTCCAGTCGATCTCCTCGATCACTGGTCCAGCAATAGGACCCTACTGCACATCCTTGACATCCTCCACCGGCATCTCGACTATGATCAGTTTGGATACTACAAACTCCCTTATCAGAAACATGTACTTATGCATATGGGTATACAAACTTAATTGTTGTACTCTCTACCAACACATTGTGCTACTGTATAAGTATTGCCACATCTTAACGTAAATCAATTTGAGACACCATTTTGTAAAATAATGAAATAAAAATCTCAGCAGATATATATACATAATCTTTAAAATAGATTGGTGTCCAGTTTTCACAAAATTAGAAATATGTAATATATGCATGTAATTTATAATTATGAAAGCATTGGAATATCCACAAGTAGGGTTAGCCTATCAACAAGCATCTCCAACTAGATCAGGACTACTGAGTACTCCTAGGGTCTGATCTCCTACAAGGCTTGAATCCCAAAATAGAGGTACAATACACAGTCATACCTTTACTACATAGGCTATCTTGTGTCACAAGCATAATACTGGCTCTTTGGTGACACATGCACTTACATCGATTCACATCTACTATTCAAAATACACATTCCATAATTATCCTCAATCACACAATAATGTGATTCTTTTCATAAATTCACAGGAATGAATTTTCATCGCAATTCATCAAGAATTTCACACATGTGATGTATGCTCAATGATAGTTTATATACACACGCACACTGAAAAATCTTCGAATCTTGCAATTCGATCATAAACCCTCCTAATAATGTCCACAGGTCCTCATAATACAATGTCAAATTAAAGTCCTTAGTCCACAGTTCAAGGTCCTAGGATCTAGGTTCAATTTTGGGTCCAATTTCGCAAGTTTGGTCATAAATCAATGTCTAGGATTAGATGTCACACCCCTCATGGAGGCATGATTGACCGAAGGAATGGGTAGCTAACTCTCCGTAACCTTGACTTCATAACGAAGGAACAAATAAAACTCTTGACTTTATAAAAGTAAAATTTTATAAAACATAAGTTAACTATAAAAGTTTGTTTTTACTGAAACATACAACAATTTACTAAAAATTTTGACAGAGCTTCCCTACAATTGGAACATGCTCATATATACAAACAAATAATTTCTGGCGACATTCAACCAGGTAATAACAAAGACAATATAACCAATGAGCTCCTCTCTGACAAAATCATAAACAGCAACAAATTGACTTTTATATAAACAACTTATAATAACCCAACACCCTAATTGTGACTACAAATTTTCATCATTTGGCATCAAGTATGAGATATTGGGAAATACCTTACTAAACTCATGTTACTAAAACAATCCACAAGATAAAGGCGAGTCATATGAACTCAGTGAGTGAAAAAACGTATCCAAAGGGTACTAGCATCACTTAATACAAGTAATTGATACATAAGATAAATAATATATATATATATTAAATAATTTCAAAATAACATAAATTCTACATTAAGTTAATTTTGCACGTACATAGTTATGAAAACGTAACACCAACCAAGCATCTTTCATAAAATACATTGCACCACAAAGGAGTCAAACATGCAAATCACTCAAAGCATACAAAACACTTAAAGCACACAAAAGGCCAATGGAGTAACTCAACCTTGCACACCAATCTCCCACCGGGCAGTTTTACACTCACATACTAAACAGAATCACTAAATCTCCATATCTCTTCCAAATCTACCCATCAGGGCTGAGTTACTCGAATATTTTTAAGACACTTATCAAATCAAAATGTCTCAAAATATCTTAGGTGCACTAGGATTTTATTTTAGAAGTAAAAATCCTTTCAAAAAGAAAAACATTTTATTGGCTCTTATCAACCACAAACAATTTCACACATCAAATATAATTTACTTAAAACAATCATAGTAATATAATTCTTATTACCACTATATAACATATATATATACATCAAAACAATCAAACACACTAATTTAACCACCAAAAGGTAGCAATTAATCACTCATCGTTTACCAACATTGCTCGTCACCTCATCTTGCATTCAAGTGCATCATTAACTCATCAACATTTTTCCGAAGTTGTAATTAAATTCTTCAAGTGTTACTTAATTTGACAATTCTATAGGTTATAACCTTATTAATTACAAAAATCTAGAGTTACTAAGTTTCAAGTATGTATTATGGACAAACATGGCATAATACAATTTCTAGTTGCCAACCTCTAATTCCGATGCTTATAGAATTCTCATATATAGGAATTAAATTATGAAAATTTCCATTCTAACTTATCAGGATGTTAAGAACCTGTCATCTTTAGCACTTTACTCCTAATTCATCTGGTAAGACCCCTAACATTAGTTTTTCCAAAATAGGTACAATCAGGATCCAAAAATCACAACCATGACTTCCAACACCTCCAAAATACACATAACATGGAATTAAGACCTAAACCCCAAAATTTTCCCTTAATATGTTAGGAACAATTCTTAGTCAGAGGTCCTAAGCTAATTCTAACCATAACCCCTGACGAAGTCTTCCGAATTGACTGAAGCTCACCTAAAATCTTACACGGACCTAGTTGCAGTCTAATAGCTCTAACGATAAATATACTTAGAACCAGGTTACCAATTTTTCCAGATATCCTCCTAAAAACCTAAGCTACATTTTTTATTTATAACTCCTAATTTAATTTACTCCCGAAAATACTCGAAATACTGAATTTCTCTAACTCATCAAATCTGCCATACATCCCTTCAAAAACCATTTAACTTTCACTTTCAACACTCCACCCCACAACTAAACATCCTTTACTCATACTCACTGCCCACTTTTATCAAATTCTCAACTCACCACATCAATCAACTATTCTTTGCTCTTGTTTATGAACTTTTATTCAAATGAACTAGTTATTATATTTTCCATCAAAAGCTTAGACTAAACCTTCTAATGTCATTATGTTTCAAATTCCAACTCTTAATTCTTGTCTTTAACCTTTGTTCATTCATTTTGTTTTCTTCCTTTTCAAACCATATATCATCATCCTAACTATTTATTTTACTAAGAAACCTATATACACAAACCTTTATGTATATATTAACATTTGATTTCTCCTAAGCATTTTGTCAAACATCTAATATGTATATTTTAGTATAATTGAAAGGTATGGGTTCATATATATATATATATATGCCCTAATACACTCAACATATTCAAATTTCAAAGTTTCCACTACCCATAACAACAACCTACAAGAATACTATCAAATTCTTAAGAACAAGAATTAGCCTCACCCTTTAACCAAACATCCTAGTCGCTGCCACCCTCCATACAAATTGTCAAGCTAAAATAGAAGTTCCCATGGTTGGACGAAGGTTGTTGCCATCACCATCAAGTTGCCAATGTTGCCAAGCAAAGACATTCAACTTGCTGTCGTGAGAAGAAGTGACTACCAGCTATAGGAGCAACTGCAACATCCATCCAAGGTGTTGCCTCATGTTCAACCAGAAAACCCAAGATCAAAACAAGGGATGAAGGAAGGAAACACAACTTAAGACTAGAATAAGGGAGGCCGCTATCCTATACAATTAACATAAAATTGTTGCCAAAACAGGGCAGCTAAAGTGGTGTAAAGAGAAGCTGAATTCTAGGATTCAAAGGAAAACAAAAGGGAGGTAAGCTATGGTCTAATAAGTTTATGGTTTCAAGATACATGAAAGACAAGCAAGAGGAAGGGAACGAGAGTTTGTCATGGTCAGCAAGGGAGTCACACCATCCATAACAGAAGACAAGCTCTACAGCCAAACAGAAGAGTTGCAACCCAGCCTATGTGTAAACAATCCTCAAAAGGTGTTAATTTAGTAAAGGAAGAATGAAGGTTGAAAGTTGCTAACTGAGAGAAAAAACGTGCAAGGTATAAATCTTGATTCTTTGGCGAACAGGGAGTAAGAAGGTTCCAGAGGATAAGAAAAAACAAAGGATGAAGTCGGTTCATGAAAAGGAAAGTCACACAATGGGAGGAAAAAGGAGGAAATGAAGGCAAAAGAAAGAAAATAATAAATTATAAAGTTTAAGGTCACCTTTTTACTTTACAACTTGTGGTTCAAATTCATCCCCGTTTATATATATATATATATATATATATATATATACATATGTTTATTACAATTATTTTTTTCTACTTTATTGAATACATTGCTTTAGTTTCAATTATTAATACAATTTACATAAAACGAAATCTAATTCCAAGTCAACCCAACATGTGGTAGTAATTAATTCTCTAATTACATGTGTATAATTACATCTATACTTAAATATACAAGTATCCATTTATTTTAATTTTTCTTAATGTAAAATTTTATTCACCTAGTTAAGACAAATTATGTACAAATATTTTTAAGATGTTCGTCAAGCTATCGGGTTATAACATGTTCAATTATATTATTATTCATTTAATTTGTTTATTTTATAACGAAAATTTACATATTACGTTTAAAACTCGATTTTTACGATATTTGGTTATGAGGGTTATAACATCAAAAAATTCCACTTGGTTTTCTTAAGTCCTGTGACAATCCCTAATTCACCCTCTCGGCCTCCCTTGAATTCCATACCATAACCAAAAAATTACAACGTGAAATCAACACAATGTCAGTATATAATCACCACAAAATTCCTACAAAATCATTAAATCTCAAAAGAATTGCAAGATTTTGAAGAATTCCTTACTTTTCTCTCTCCAACCATGTTGGCCAAGGCTGGAAATCCCACTTCCCGTTTCTGGATCCTACATGCAATTGAATAATCTAGTTCTACACCTTTAAATTACCCATCCTTCAAAATTATAAATCAATTCGATGTGTGGTTTGCGAGTTAGAATATTTTTCTCTTCACTTTCTTGCACACACTCTCACTTTCCTTCTACAATGGCTGGTTTCTCACTTGCAAAAAATAGATATACATTAGCTTAGCTTAATAAGAAAGCTAGCCAACTAAGGTCTAGTTGGATACACAGGAATGACCATTTCATAACATGCATGATTCCATGAAATGAGCATTATTTTGTTTAATACGTTTTTAGCCTCAGAATACTTATTCAATTTCGACCATTTTATCCCATAGAAGTAAGAATCCTCAAACCCACCTAGAGAGTGGGATTGATTATTCCTACTTTTAGGGAATCGATTTAGTTCAATTAACTAAAAAAAAAAAACCATTGTATCACATAAAATAAAAAGTTCAATATTAATAAAATAATAATATTATACATAAATAAAAAAAATATATTTATTATTTAATTTAGACAAATGAATAAAATACCCTTCATATCATAGCAAATAATATAATTATAAATAAATAATTAATGTTAAATAAATAAATTAGTTAAGTAATTTTAAATTAAAATATTCTTTACCTATAATAATCCATAACATTATCCCTAATTGACTAATTACCTCAATGGAACCTTAAAATACTTTAATCATTAATTATTTCATCAATACCTATTTTCCTCAATTTATTCTTATTTTCTCCAAAAATTACAATTATTTCCTATAAAGGTTTTCCTCCATAATTAATATTTCCACACTAACATAGTAATTAATTTCTTATTCTTTTGTTTTCATTTCCTTCACTAAAAATAATATCAAGGCAAAATTACCCATTTTCATGCAAAAACTCATAGGCATTTAAATTCCTATGCTCATGAAAATATGAAAAAAATTATTTCCTTTTATAAAATTATGCATTGTCACATTAAAAAAATAATAATAATAAAATTATACTCCTTTTCATAAATTAATACATGTGGATTTTTTGTACTGTACATTTAAAAACTAGTTGTATACCTCAAATTCCATATGTAGTTTACCAGGGATAATACACTTGTCCTCTTGAACCACTTATGAAGACAACGGGTAGTTTTGAATTATCTAATATAAAAGATGACAACAATGAAAAATAAAACAAAATATTTCAAAATTTCCAAGCATAAAACTTCAACAAAATTGTACATCTATTTCACATTCTAAGATTAAGCTTATTGCTTATATTTCTACTTTGAATTGAATCAATTTCTGTACTGAGTCAGAAGTTTCTTATTTTTGTGAAGCTCTATAACTAAAAAAAATTAGTGTTTTCTGAGATATTTTTCTTTATAACTGGTACTCCGGGTTTGGAGAAGACAATTGTTAGTAGTATGCCCTACAAGCCAATGCATTAGATGTCTATGGTATATTACATGTAAATACAGTTTTATTTAGTTATTAATAAAATTAATTTGTTGTTAGTAGTATGTCCTAAAGCCAATGACATGTGATGTTGTGGCATATTATATTTATGTACAATCTTATTCATATTATTATTAATAAATATTAATATTCATTTAATTGAATAAGTGGCAAACAATATCATATATAAGAGTTATTAATTAACCATCACGAGCATAAAGAATGTAAGCGATGGAAATAAGCATCATGATGAGATCATGATAATGAGATATATTTGCTTTAAGCTTAATTCTTAAATGTTCCTAATCATATGATCACTAAGTACAGCATTAGTGAATCCAGATAGATTAATACATATCTAGTTAGTTTAAAGAGTTGAGGGTGACTGATCTCATAGTTACTTGTGTGTAAGACACTAAGACATATATATAGGTGCTCATTAGATAATGAGTTCACTGAATTGACTCAACTGAGAACATCTATGTGAAGTTTCTCTATATGTCAATAGGTGGATCTTATATTACAGTTGTGCAAATAGTCTTTTGACTTGAGACATCATAGTTATCTTGTATGCACGCTGTTATACTTGATATTATTTCTAAATCTATTAATGAGTCACCTAAGAAATAGTAATTTGATATAATCATTTACATATGGAGGTATATGTAAATGATTTATCACTCTTAGTAGAAAAGAGAGAATATCCTATATGGTCTAGAAAATATTTAACTTAAAGTCTATGGCCATAGCACAATATATATTAGAATATGATTTTCTAATTTCTCCAATAAGGTTACAATCTTACGATTAGACAAATATGATTAAATTTAGGGTTTGACATTATTTCATTATTTTCATACCCAAATAGATTTAATCTGGACATTACATGATAGAATGATTGAATTGTATGGTAACTGTTAATGGAAAAATTCAAAAGTTTCACAGTCATATTCATACTATTATGGGTAGTCATCATATGCAACTAGGTACCAATCTTGACTTGTAGGAAATCCTGATGATTAATTAATTAATCTTTATTAAAGGGTTAATTAAAAAGAGTTTAATTTAAATAATTAGAATGAGTTGTAATTTAATTGGATGTGATTCAATAATAAATACGTAAAAGTTACATGCCTACTGCTATTAATAGTTTGAACCTAAGGGATCACACACAAAATAACGATATTCAATTAAGGAGAGTTTTCGGGTAGTCACATAATTATTATAGTTTGTTAGGCATTAGATTTGATTATGATTAAATCCTAATGTTAGTAATATCCCTACTGTGTTAGGATTGTCCTATACATAGTGAGGTGGTTAGTCTTTATAACTACAAGACTTAACAAGCTAGAAAACAAGAAGTGAAACTAACTATACGTATAATATAGAGAGCCTAAACCTTCAGAAGGATTTTAGGCCAGAGGAATTCGGTAACTTGTACAAGCACACGAGAAATCTCAGAGTAATCCCTCACATCTTCAAACATGAAGATCCTTAGTTAGATTTGTTTGTGTGGATACACTTAGAGACAAGATATCTGTGTCTTACACTGCTCTTGATGAATCAACAAAAGAGTGAATGCCGAATCAATAATACTTTGAAAGAATTGAAAGCCTCGGAGGTAGACATTATTTAACTTCTTGTTTAATTGTTAAACTATAATTAGGATCATAAGGTGATTTTGAAAAGAATCAAAATTTTAAATTTCACTGCGCATATGATTGCCATATTTTTAAAGTGATTCCTAACATATGTTTCATTATTGTATGGTATTATTATTTATCATGTACTTTAATTGTTAGTTAATTCTTTAGTATAAACAATGGAAATAAGAACCATGATGTGATCATGCTTATAAGATATATTTTCCTAAGCTTTGTTCTTAAATACTCCTAATCATAGGATCATTAATAATGGGAATTAATGTTCCAGTTAGATTAATGAATATTATGTTAGCTTAAATATTGAGAGTGATTGATCTCACAATCACTTGTGTAGTCGACACTATAACAAACATGTAGGTGCTTGTTAGAGAGTAAGTTCATTGAATTGACTCAATTATAGAACACTTATATGGACTTTTACATAGTTGTCAATGAGAGTTCTTCATTGTAGTAGTGCAAATGATCTTTAGACTTAAGGCATCATAGATACCTTATACATAGGTTATCATGCTTTGATACTATCTAAGTATAATTCATCATGGATTATACAGGGATAGATATTGGGTATGTCTATCTATGTATGGAAGTATATGAGTACACAATAAGGGATTTATCACTCTTAGTAAAGAGAGAGAATGTTTTATGTTATCTAATTAAGACATAACTCAAATAGTCCTTGGCCATGGTGGTCTGAAACTAGATTAGAAAATTTAGGTTTCATCACATGAGTTGTGACTTTTAGATAGATACATCAGATTAAATAATTTAGGGTTTGGCATTAATCTATACACTATGTTTAATCAGGAATATTAAATGATGAAAAAATTGAATTACATGGTAGCTAACAACAGAAAGGTTCATAAATATATTTATATTATCTTGGTAGTCATCATATGCTGGTAGTCATCATATGCTACTAGGAATCAATCTTGACTTGTAGGTAACCCAAGAATTAGTTTAATAATTAATTCTCATTAATGGGTAAATCAAAAATTAGTTTTGATTTAAATTAATTAGATATGGATCTAATTAAAAAATACATTAAATTAATGTGACATATTGCTAGTTTAATATGAATCTATGGGGTCACACTCAAAATAATGTAAAATGATTAAAAGAAGTTTTGGGCTTCTATGCAATTACAGACAAATGATATTTGAAATTTAAAATAAAATTAACTTTATTAGGATTTTTCTATTTTATCTAAAAATCTTAGAGATAAAATTTAGTTTTATCATCTAGAGTTCAGTTATATCATACTTAAATGAGGTTAGATCTCATATGTATCGTACTTAACTTTTATTTAAATATCACAAAGAGCCAAAGTTCTCTTTAAAGAATTTTTGGCAAACTGAGTGTTTGTGATACATGAAAAAATCTCATCACTTCTGCTAGCACACAAGGAGATTTTTGGCAACCAACACGGAGCTCTTGATCAAGTCATTCCGTGTGGATACACTTAAAGTTTGTACATCCTTTATAGCTTGTGGATCAAAAGCTAAGATATTCTTAATCGCTTCAACAGGTAATATTCTATTTATAAGATTAATAGAAAATACATTGGTTTATAAACAATAGAGATTATCCTAGGGATTTGGTTATGTCAAATTATTTTTTCTTTTTTTTAAATTTCGGCTGTTCTTGGCATAATTAATTTCTTAATAGTGGTATCATAGCCAATTCTATTAGTTTATGAATTGATATTGTTTTCATTGTTTTAATTATGATGAATATGATTTCATAGCATGAAGTTTTCATTTATCGATTTGATTGTTTTTCTTTTGATTAATTTCATGAATAGCTCTTGAATTGATCTTATTTCAAAATTCAAAATTATTATGGTATTCTTGTTATAGGATTTTTACAATTATTATTATTTTTTAAATTTGGTGTTTTAAATCGAGCCACTTATAAATTTGATTCATTGAGTTTTGATATAATCATTTTAATTAAGTTTGAATGATTACCTCTCGGGTTCAATAGTTTTATCGAAATTGGATTTCAATAAATTTTTATTGAAACCCACGACCATTTATTAGTTAAAATAAAGGAATCCATTTTACAATGGCAATGTATTGGCAAAGTGGCAATTACATTGCTGCATTGTCAACAAATTAAAAATAAAAATAAAAATTGTATTACATGATTGTGAATCACGTTGGATGTGTGCAATTGCCAAGTGATCTTATTTTCATTTAAATTTCTTCCGTAATATAATTTTTGAAATAAAAGTATCCAGAATAGTAGAATCTTAATTAAAATTAAATAAGTGTTATTTTATTTTAAAATATTAATCTGAGTTGTTTTCTAATTAAAATAAATGTATATTATTTTATTTTTAATTGTAGTAGTAGAATCCTAATTGATATAAACAAAATTTATTTATTTCATTAGGAATTCTAAATAAATAAATTAAGAGCTGTTTTATTTTAACACTACTAGTAGAAGTAAGATTCTAATTAAAATAAATTAAGAGTTATTTTATTTTAACACTACTTGTAGAAGTAGGATTCTAATTAAAATATAATAAGAGTTATTTTATTTTTATTAAAGTCCTTATTGATTTATAATTAATTATTAATTAAATCCAATATTGCTAAGATTTGAGAAATCCAAGGATATTTGATATTATAAAACTTCATGCATGATCACAATTAGAATAGAATCAAGTTACTGTTTTTGTTTAATGCAATATGATTGTATGGATGATTAGTGGATGACTATGGACTATTTGACCTATTTGGTGGGTTTTATTTTGTTTTTAATGGTTGTAAAATTATTTGGATTGTAATCTTTAAATGGGGATTACATGCCTTGCCTTTGTATTTTATCTCTTAATGTAATTTTCTATTTCCCTCCTATGTAATTCCCCATGAATTTGATTCAAGGTTTCTTAATAAATATTGTGTATAGATTATTAGGATATGATAGAATTTTATTAAAGAAAGGGCAGTGGATCATTTTTAAAGATTAAAGACCTATAAATATATAGGATATATTCATGTAATAATTTTACCTAGGAATGTCCTAGTGATTTTCTTATGGATCAAGTAAATCACACTTAGAAAAAGTCCATAATCATCCACCATGTTAGCATAAGATGTATATTAAAATGTATGTTGATGCATGCCTAGCTTATAGATGATATATATCAGATATGCATGATAAGACCTCAACATATTAAAATTTGACAAAGAATCCCTCTTCATCAAATATGGAAATATTAATTTGTAACAAAATTCATTATAAGAGTGAAATTCGTAGCCCACTATTATAGATAATATTGGAAATTATCGTGTGATTGTAAGTTTGTTGTGTCACACATGATTTGCAATTCCAGGATAATTTGTATTATCTATGCGTAGTAGATGCTTATGAGATATCTTGATTATGTAATTTTGTTATGTCACACAAGAATTATATATATTAGTATATACTTGTTGCGAATGGTGGGAGTAACTTAACTAAAAGTTGTGTAATTTGTTATGTCACACCTGATTGTATAGTTTTAAGGGGCTAAATATGATTAAGAATTTCATATGATAAAATTGATAATAGTTATCTACTTATCAAATACTTTTGGTTTGTTATGTCACTCATGGCTATTTGTATATATGATGGAGATCTTAATTCACACTAAGTAACTTTCTAACGAGGTTACTTGCTTTCTCTTCTTAGAGGGCAATGGAAACCAAAGAGAATAGTGGGAGGTACCATTTAGATTAAAAGACTAAATCTATTTAGTAGTTTATAATATGAATAGATGCTAATATAATTTTTTGATTATTTGTAGATCACCATGGAAAACCAACTTACCCAAATTTTAGAAAAAAATTGCTTGATTATACCAAATTATATGGTTTGGCTTAGGAATTTGAGAATTGTTCTCAATTCTGAAATGGTAGGTTATGTCCTCGAGGCTCCTGTTTCTAAAATTCCTGATGAAAATTCATCTATTGAGAAAGAAAATGCCTATTTTAGATGTGAAGAGCATAATATAAAAGTTGTATGTTATATGCAGGCATCTATGCCAAATGAGCTTCAGAAGCAACATGATAAGATGGAGCATATTTCAGCTATCATAAAGTATCTATATGAACTTTATGGTGGCATAGTCGCATAGCTAGATATCAGATATCTAGAGAGCTTTTTAGGACTAAGTTGATTGAACAATCATCTGTCGATGAACATGGATTAAAGATGATTGGACATATTGAGCAGTTAAAAGAACTAGGCTTTAATATGGACATTGAGTTGTGCACGGATTTGATCCTACAATCTTTGCCTGACACTTACACGCAATTTGTTATGAACTTTCACATGAATAAGTTAGAGGTCTCACTTCCTGAACTTGTTAACATGCTGAAAACTGCTGAGCCATCTATTAAGAAGAACCAAAACAACATTATGTATGTAGATAGCTCTTCAAAATCCAAAAAGGGCAAGAGTACTTCCAAAAATAAGAAGTTACACAAACCTAATGGTGGTATTAAGAATCCTACCAAGGCCAATGATAAGGGACAATGCTTTCATTGTGGCAAGGATGGACTTTGGAAGAGAATTGCAAGGAATATCTTGCAAGTTTGAAGAACAAACATTCTGAAGGTATGTCTCATATGTTCGTTATTGAAGTTAATGTAACTATTGACAATTCTACATCATGGGTATTAGATACTGGTAGTGATTCTCACATTTGCAATTCTATGTAAGGACAGAGAAGAAGTAGAAGGCTGAGCAAAAGTGAAGTGGACTTGTGACTAGGAAATAGAGCAAAAGTTGATGTACTAGCTATGGGAACCTATTGCTTAGTTTTACCATTAAGAAAAAAATTAGAACTTAATGATTGCTTCTACGTACTAGTTGTAGTTAAGAACATTATTTCTATTTCTAAACATGATAGAGAGGGTTCTGAACTTTTCTTTAAAAATAAATGTTGTTCGATTTATTTTCGTAATGAATTTTATGGTACTGGTATTTTAGATGATGTATTTATATTCATTAATGTGCATGATAATGTACTTAATATCGAACATTCAAACAAAAGGAAGAAAGATCAATTAAACTATTCATATATGTGGCACTTAAGACTAGGTCATATTAATGAAGATAGAGTTCACAAGTTAGCGAAAGAAGGTTATTTAGATTTAAAGGATTTTGAATTCTATCCAACTTGTGAAGCTTGTCTCGTGAAAAAATGACTAGATCTTCATTTAATGGACATGGAGAAAGAGCTGCAGATATATTAGGTTTAATGCATATTGATGTGTATGGACCCTTAACAATCATTGCTAGAGGAGGTTACTCTAATTTTATCACTTTTACCAATGACCTTTCTAGATATGGGTACATATACTTAATGAGGCATAAATCTAAATCATTTGAAAATTTCAAAGAATTCAGAAGTGAAGTTGAAAAGCAAATTGGAAAAAAATATCAAAATTCTTTGATTAAATTGAATAGGTGAATACTTGTCTGATAAGTTTCATGATCATTTAAAAGAGAATAGAATTCTCTCTTAATGGACTCCTCTGGAACACCACAAATGAATGGTGTGTCAGAAAGGAGAAACCGAACATTGTTAGACATGGTTCAGTCTATGACGGGTTAGACTGATCTTCCTATCTCATTCTGGGGTTATGTCCTACTATCCGTTGCCTACTTACTCAATAAAGTACCTTTAAAGTTTATGTCATCAACATGATAACTCTAAAATAATAGAGTCATTTCACTATAATTTTAATTAATATTTGATGCTAATCCTGATATTTTGAGTTGTAATATTAATCAAATATAATGTTGGAGTTGTTTTAGGTTGCTTTAAAAGTTTTGTAGAGTTTTTATCTTAATTATGAGTAGTTTTACAAATTTTGGTATTTAATTTATTTTAGGTGTCTTTGTAGTGTCCCAATTCAAATTAGAAAAGGAAAGCAACTCAATTGGCGCCGCATTGCTGAATAACATGAAGTTGAGACGCTATAAAAGAGAGAAATTAATGGATCAAACAAAAAGGCTTTAGCTATGACAGGGATAAGCCCAAGTCGCGGCGTGCTAAAAGCATTAAACTTGTGTAAGTCAGAAAGCATGAAACCATGGTGCTTGAAGACTGAAGCCATAGCGTGATGAGCATGATGCCATAGTGCCAAACTAAAGATGACTTTCGTAAAATATGCAAAGGTTTGGTGCCACATCGCCAAATTATGATAAGTCTCGATGGGGTACAAGATGAGTCCTATTGAGATTAAAAGGAACCTGTAGTGCCGTAGTGCCATAGATGCACATGCTGCAATGCTTGTATGGATTTTGAGGACTTCTATTTTAATTAAAATATGAGAAAAAATGTTATAAATAGAGGAGGAAGGCTGAAGTTGAGAGACACACTAGAGCTCGTGATAGAGAGTGTAAAGGTGTGGAAGGAGACCCAAAGAGTGACAACTTCTAGTTTTTATTTCTTCTTCTTCTTATTTTCTATTTACTTGTAATGGCTATGTTTTCTATAGTTAGTATGGAGTAGTCGTATTCTATGGGTAACGATTGAACTCATATGTAGCAAATGTGGCTTTAGTTTTAATTCAATGCATGCTTTAGTTTTAGTAGTTATGTTGTCATGTTCTTAATGCTTCTAATTACTTGATTACTAGTTAGATTGATTAGGAATTCTGAATTTGAATTGGAAGAGTCAGTTTTAGGATTAGCCTTAGGTGATATAACTTATGTTTGGATTGTTCGTATGATTTGGATGATCTAATTTGTTTAAGAGATATGAATATATTCTTTTATCATAAGTAACCAGGAGATTGGTCCTTAATGAGTTTAGTTTAGAATAATTCTCATAGAAATATAGGGAATTAGACTAGGTGAAATACATAATTACTAAACATGGGAGTATGCTAGTAATTGATTAAGAAATCTGGGTTAATATTAGCTAATGCATAAATTGATTTGAATTAAAGTTATTAAAATGTGGTGTATCGTGAACCTAGACTTAGTTTTAATATTTTTAAATCAAATTTATAATCTTTGAATTTGCATTAGGATGATTAGAGTTAGGCTGCATCATAGTGGTAATTGGCATTAAAAGAAGTAATTATTCCTCGTGGAAATGATATTTACTTATTATTATATTATTTGAGAACAGTACTTGCAGTTGCAGTATAATTCTTATCACAACACCATATGAGATATGGAAAGAGAAGAAACCCAATCTTAATTACATTAAAATTTGGGGTTGTCCTGTATATGTAAAAAGGTTACAATCAGATAAGCTAGGAGCAAAATTTGATAAGTGCAAGTTTGTGGGATACCCCAAAAAAACTGCTGGATATTATTTCTATCACCAATGGAACAAAAAATGTTTGTTTCAAAACATGCTATCTTTTTAGAACAGAAGTTTATGCTAGAAGGAAATAGTGGGAGCAAGATAGAACTTGATGAGATATCACAAGAACCACAAGCGAATGATACACCTCTACTTCAGGTGCTTATTGAAGTGGAACCTCAAAGTACATAACTTTTACGTAGGTCTGGGAGATACCTAAACCACCTAAGAGATATTATGAATTTCTCATTAAGGTGATGAGGGTCAACTCATAATTATGAGGACCCTACTACCTATGAAGAGGCAATGTATGACATTGACTCTAAGAAGTGGCAAGAAGCGTACTCTAACTAAGTATGGACTTTGGTTGATGTACCTTAAGGTATAGTACCTATAGGTTACAAATGGGTCTTCAAAAGGAAGATTGGAGTAGATGGAAAGGTTGAAATTTATAAAGCAAAACTAGTGGTGAAAGGATATAGTCAAAAGCAAGGAATTGATTTTGATGAAACATTTTCTCCTGTAGTCATGCTTAAATCAATTAGGATTTTACTTGCTATAGCTGCATACTATGATTATGAAATATGGAAAATGGATGTAAAAACCGCATTTCTCAATGGAAACATTGAAGAGGATGTGTACATGACACAACATGAGGGTTTTATATCTAGTAATGATAAAAGCAATGTATGCAAGCTGCGGAGATCCATTTATGGACTCAAGCAAGCTTCAAGAAGTTGGAACATCCGTTTCGATGAAACAATCAAAAAGGTTGATTTTACTAAGAATCTGGTTGAACCTTGTGAATACAAAAAGATTAGTGGGAATGCTATTGCTTTCTTGATCCTATATGTGGATGACATACTACTCATTAGGAACGATTTAGCTATGTTACAATTAGTCAAGGTTTGGCTATCAAATAACTTCTCCATGAAAAATTTGGGTGAAGCTATCTATATCTTAGGGATTAAGATCTATAGAGATAAATCTAAAAGGTTGTTTGGCTTGTCCCAATCTACATATGTAGATAAAATACTGAAGAGATTCAGTATGAATGATTCTAAGAAAGGCTATTTGCCTATGAGTCATGGAATCACTCTTTCTAGGAAGATGTCACCCCAAACACCTCAAGAAAGATAATTAAATAGTAGAATATCTTATGCTTCAGCAATAGGATCTATTATGTATTCTATAGTATGTACTAGACCTGAGGTTGCTTATATACTTAGTGTAACAAGCAGATATCAGTCTAATCCCGATGAATGTCATTAGAAAGCAGTGAAGAATATTTTTAAGTACTTAAGAAGGACTAAAGATTTGTTTCTAATCTGTAGAGGATCAGATTTGAAAATTGATGCCTTTACAGATTCAAGTTTTCAATCTGATAAGGATGATAGTAAATCTATATCAGGGTATGTATTCACCTTGAATTGTGGAGTGGGGCATTGGAAAAGTTTCAAACAAGACACCACTGTAGACTCAACCACTATATAAACGAAGCTGGCAAAGAAGCTTGTTTGGATGAGAAAGTTCATCAATGAGTTAGGTGTGGCTCCAATATTGTTAATCCAATATCCTTATATTGTGATAGTAATGGAGCCACTAGCACACGCAAATGAACCAAGGTCTCACCAAAAGACCAAACACATTCTAAGGCGTTTTTATTTTATTAGAGAAATCATTGATAGGGGTGATGTGAATATACAAAAGGTATCAACAAATGATAATATAGCAGATCCATTCACTAAACCATTGTCTCAACAAAAATTTGATCGCCACTTTGAGCAGATAGGTATGAGATACAAGAGCGATTGGCGTTAATGCAAGTGGGAGATTGTCATTAGTATGCCCTACAAGCCAATGGTATATTAGCTAATCATAGGATCATTAATAATGGGAATTAATAATCTGGTTAGATTAGTACATGTTATATTAGCTTAAATGTTAAGGGTGATCAATCTCATGATCACTTGTGTAGTTGACACTATAATAAACATGTAGGTGCTTGTTAGAGAACAAGTTTACTGAATTGACTCGATCATAGAATACTCATATGCACTTTTACATAGTTTTCAATAAGTGTTCTTCGTTGTAGTGGTGCAAATGATCTTCAGATGTGAGGCATCATAGATACCTTGTACATAGGTAATCATGCTTTGATACTATCTAAGTATAATTCACCTTCAGTTATACATAGATAGATGTTGGGTATAACTATCTATATATAGAAGTATATGAGTGCACAATTAGAGATCTATCACTCTCAGTAAATAGAGAGAATAGTATATGTTATCTAATTAAGACATAACTTTGAAAGTCATTGGTCAGGGTGGTGTGAAGCTAGATTAGAGAATTTTAAGGTTCATCACATAAGCTGTGACTTATAAATTGATACATCAGATTAAACAATTTAGGATTTGACATGAATCCATACTCTAAGTTTAATCAGGAACATTGAATGATGGAAAAATTGAATTGCATAGTAGCTAACAACAAAAAAGTTCACAAATATATTTATATTATCTGGGTAGTCATCATATGCTGCTAGCCATCAATTTTGACTTGTAGGTAACCCGAGAATTAATTTTCTCATTAATGGGTAAATCAAAAATAAGATTTGATTTAAATTAATTAGATGTGGATCTAAAGGATGCAATTTGATTAAGATAAGTTTTGGGCTTTCATGTAATTGCAAATAAATGATATTTGAAATTTAAAATAGGATTAACTTTATTAAGATTTTCCTATTTTATCTAAAAGTCTCTAACAAATAAGATCTAATCTTATCATCTACAATTCAAATATATCATACTTAAATGAGGTTAGATCTCATATGTATCGGATGTAACTTTTATTCAAATATCACAGAAAGCCAAAATTCTCAACAGAGAATTATTGGCAAACTGAGTCTTTGTGAGACATGAGAAAATCTCATCACTTGTGCTAGCACACAAGGAGATTTTTGGCTGCCAACACATAGCTCTTGATCAAGTCATTCAGTGTGAATACACTTAAAGGTTATACACCCTGTACAACTTGTGGATTAAAAGTTAAGATCGTCATAATCGCTTCAAGAGGTAATATTCTATTTATAAGATTAATAGAAAAATATTGGTTCATAAACAGTAGAGATTATTCTAGAGATTTGGTTATGCCAAAAATTTTTAAATTTCTGTTGTGCCCGGTATAATCAATATCCCAATATTAAACATCTTTACATCTAAATAACTAATTGTTGGGGATTAAGAATCATGCATCATATGGACACGCAACAGAATATTTAAAAATTCCTTAACCAAGAACATTGGGATTCAATTAATTATATAATACAAAAGCTAATGATTAAAACTAACCTCTTGAAGCTTTCTCAATGCAGCTAGTTTGATTGTTTAGGCAAGGATGCTCAAACTTTCTCCACGAATCATCAAAACAATACTCCTAATTAAACACATAAAATAATCAATGATTAATAAATTATTCAAATGAAAAGCCTCTAATTATGTAGTTCACGCAATTGAATGGTTTAAAACCTTTAAGATAAGTTTATCTTTTCAAAACAATTGAAGAATTTGATTTCGTCCTTAGGATACATGCTAGCTTCCACTTAGCAGAATCATCAATGGAGGGAGTCCTTGAAGCAAAAACTCTTTTATTTCAACCTTAGGGATCATGGCTTATGAGAAGGAATTGACAAGAACTTCTTCTTGGTCTAGATTTCTCTCTTAGGATGATTTCTCATATTGTGTCTCTTATGGTTCACTTGCTTGGCCGAATCCTCCTTTAGCTTAAACATATATAAAGGGGAAGCTAGGGTTGTAGAGTTTCAATGCATGCAAGTTTTAGGTTTCAATTATACCCAAAGCCCAAGGCACAAGGCACAAAACTCATTTCGTTATCTATAATCTTATTATGATTATTAATGAGCCTTTAAACTCCTATTGGCCCAAATCCAATTAGAATTTCCACTAGAATTTTTCTTGTCTTTCAAGAAAACAAGTCTTGTAATATATGTACAATTAACAAACTACCTTTTTACCATTATGTGCTTAAAACTTAACCATTAATTTTAAGACTCCATTAATTATATGACTCCATTAATCCTTTTAGTTTCTTAACCTAAGTCAATTAAAGTGTGTAATCACTTAGGTTCTCTCTTACATTAGCAATAAACTTAATTGGATACTTCCTAAGTACGATTAAATTAAAACATTTTTAATTTAACTTTAGTTTTACTAAACCAACCAACTTACATTTATAAATCAAGATTGACATCCAGCAATGTATTATGGTCACCCAAGTACAATCGAAGTTAAGATCATTGATCAAACCATTCAATGGTTGGTTATCGTGTAATTCAATTCTTTCATCAATCATATTCCAAATTTGACACAAGGCATAGATTCTAGTGTCAACTATATCTCTGTCTAAATCAATTAGTACTTGAAACCAAGTTCATATTTTGTTACTCAAAGAGATTCAAGAAAACACTTTTCTTAATCTCTTTCACTTGCAAAGATTTCCAAAACAAGACATACTTATCATAAGAGACCATGTGATATTCGTCATCTTTACTGAGGATGATGAATTCTTTGCCTATTGTTCATTTACCATTATATTCTTTAATATAATTTTTAATCTAAAATAAAATAATAAAACATTAATTTTTTTTTGTTTATAATTACTTATTACCCCAGCCATCCTAATACCAATTATAACTACTTTCTCTTTTATCTCTTAATAACTAAGCACAATCTCACATCACTCCCACTCATACACAAGCTTATATTTTATTTTTTAAATAAAATTAAAAAACTTAAACAACAACTTTATATATATATTTTTTTAGAAAAGTTATTCATAGCACGTGCATAGCATTGCACATGCAAAACATGAGCGTAGCACATGGATATAACTAGTTTTATAATGAGTCAAACTTATCACACAATTCTTGATCCCAAACTAACACGAGGCTGAATCAAGAACGTAAATGCAATCTTGAACTCCATATGGGTTAGATTCTTCATAAGGATCTTCATCATATGCTTTCCATCCTACAAAGCAAGGTGAGTATTTTTTAGTATCAGAAACAACAATTTTACATAGCCCTAGAAAAGGTTGCTCTATCTAAATCTCTATAGCCATAAGTAGCTAGCTTTCTTGATTGTAAATATGTATAAGTAAGACCTTTCTTTATAGAAAGCAAAAAACCAAGTAGCAAAGAAAGTTGTGGGCATGAGACCAGGAGAGAAGATAAAGAGATGAAAGGAAAGAGAACATTTTGAGTTGCATGAAGAGTTTGTCAAAGACCGCTTCTTATATATAGGGAAATTTGATACTAACATTACCTTGTTGCTAGTGTGCATTATTTTTTTGGAGAAAAAGAAAAACTTTCCTTTTGAATGAATCCATATTTACATGGTTTGCGTCTTCTTTTCATTCAGTCTTATTTTTGTAACATATGTCATACATATTTTGTTAGCTAGAACACATTAATATATATATATATATATATATATATATATATATCTACTAAACAGAAACAGAAATCATAGTAATTGGATATTTCATATGGAAAAATTTAAATGCTTAAATGGTAAGTTAATCTTATTTTTTACGTTTTGTAAGTAAAATTCATTTGCTAAGTAGAATGATTGTTCATTCTTGTATTTTTATTATGTGGGTCATCGTTCACTTGAATGTAGTGGTTTGCATTTTGGAATTACTGTAACACATCCAACTGAATTTTATTCTTTCACTTGAGTGAACCTTGTTACTTTATAATTTATTATTTTTCTTTAACTGTTCAATATTTTTTTCTTTAGTTTTTGACCAAAAGACACAAAGGCCTTATGAAGGAACTAACTAACAAAAAGATTGTTTTGTCAATGAGAGCTATTTATCAATAAAAATAGGTCTTGGGATAATGGACAAAGGTATACAGTGATTTCTTTTTTGTGTATGGACTCCAGAAATACTTCAATAGTAATAGCCTAACAGGTTTGAGTGTCTCTCCTCTTTTACGTATGAGTGTCTCTCTATAGAATATGCTAAAACCAAGAGTGTTAAAAATGATGATTGGCTCTTTAAAATTGATTGAATCCTTATAATTTGGATTTGAAACAAGGATGTTTTGTTAATTACTGGCAATGCTCATTGGCGATTGAAATTATTAGCTCACAATAGAGCTTCTACTATTGTGATTATTTATCTTCCATTGCAACATGCAAGCACCTTATTTTAGTTTATTCTTACTATGATATTGTATAGACTTCAAAATCTCAAAATGAAATATTACCTTGTTCTCTTTTGTCCTCATTTTAGATGAGCCTCTTTTGTTATTTCTTGGCCATTTAGCATTCTATGTGTCATGTTTATAGTCAAAACTAGGTAGCATATAAACCAGCCATATCTGTATGCTGGTGGAAACCCAACTCAATCATAAGTGGTTTCTTTATAGACTTCTCTCTCAAAGCGAATCACAATTTGTATATAAATATAAACATGTCAATTTTCTACGCATGTATTTTGTATAATAATGTTATAGACAACATGGGCAACAAAGTTGCTAACTGCACATTTGTGGTTGAATCATCTACTATTATCATAAGAAAACCTAGTCACATTAGTCATCTAGTCACTCATGACAATTGCAAGTTGTCTATATACATGCCTTGGAAATTAACACTAAATTTCCATGCGGGCAAAAGATGATTTTTCATAATGAAGTTTTTACTGGCAAATAAACCTAGTTTTGCAATAAAACCAAACTTGCTGAAATTGTTCTGGTTGTGCATGCATCTATTTACTTTATCATGTGTAATGCCCGTTGTTTGTAAAATGCTTCAGCGCACTCTGCTGCACAGAGGCAAAAGAACTCTTATAGAGTTTCTCAGAAAAGCAGGGGACTCGAATGAATTCAGCTGAATCTACTAAGGATATTCTAGAATTTATTAACTTTTTAAAGGTATAATTGTATTTTTCAGTGAATGAAAATGTATGATTTTGCTTTATGAAATTTGACTTTTTAGTTTTGTTTTTATATATACCAAAAAAAGAAAAAGAAAAAAAAAGGACATTTAAGTATATTCACATAAGAGGAATCAGTAATTGTCTATATGTTTCTATTATTGTTTGTTTTATAATCTTTCTGTTTTGTACATTTGCAAGTGTACGAGACTAGGTGTGTTAAGGATTTACATATTTGGACTTAAATTTCAACAGCATAAATTTTGGGTTAATTGGTCCAACGAATATGTTATAACTTCAATGCTCAAGTTCAAAAGTAAATTAAGAAGGGAAAGTTGTGAACATTTTTTCCCGCATCTTTGGATATAGCTCTTTTCTACTGGAAATATGTTCCTATAAACACACCTTTCCTATAATTGATACGATGCCACTATGGTGTTGTAGATTAAATCAATTTGGCTGAAGTCAAGCATCCTTTGGAACAATACAACGTTCAAAGACATTAAAGAGCTTGCATTCATTTCTTTTTGCTACACTATTGTGTTTGATTGTACTCTTGGTTTGCTACAATGACTATATTGCCAAATTATCGCAACCCTTCTATATATAGTAATATGCTTTGAGACGTACAAGAATGATGTTTCGCAAATATGTATTAGTAATTTTTCCTTAAAGTTACCAAGTTGATGGGTTTTTTGGGAAACGTAAATATATAAAAAGTTCAGCTTTAAAATTGGAACCGTTTGTTAGACTCTTAGTACTAACAGCATAACTCCCTGTTTGACTATTTTGGGGAAACTAGTTCAACATATTTCTAGCTAGTTTGTGGTATTTATGCTTATCTTGAACTTTTCTAAACTAATAATCAAGTTTTGATAGATGTTTCTTAAACATTATTATTTGCTTGAAAATAAAACCCTTCCTTGGTTCCGATCAAATAATTTTGGTAAATTTGAAATACTTCTTAAACTTTTATTTCTAACTGAACAGTGAAATCTTACATGGCATCTACTTTTAAAATTCTAAAATCATCTTGCCTTGTACTATATTGCTTGTAAAATATTTGTTTAGTGGCTTAAGATTTTGTATAAAGGTATTTAATTTGTCATATCTTGGACATGATATGGATTGTTTCTTAGCGGTAGAAGTATAACTTATGTAAAGACTTGATCATATATTCACATTTGATAAAGGAAACAGATCTTATTTTCTGGCCATGAAGGGTAGAAGTGGGGATGTAATGATGAGAATCATGGAGGACAAACATTCAAGAAGTCTTTACATGTCCTAGATGGACCAATAATACGAGCTAGAGCCAAAAGAATCAAAGAAGAAATGTAAGGATTAATTCAAGCTTGCTAGGTCGAGAATACTAATTTGCAGAGCAATGCAACAATTGGAAAGGTAGGCTTGAAGGAAGGAGAATCAACTCTAGTTCATGTGATACAAATGCAAGAGAATGAGTGAAAGGCTGGGCTGAATTTTAATGGATTGAACATTACTTTTAATTAAGGCTATATACTTTATTTTATGTTTTGTGTTAATTGGGCTTTAATTAGGCTTTATTTGTAATTGGATTACTATATATAGAGGTAGGGTGAACTCATAGAGGTAGATTAGAATCAATATAAAGTTTTCAAGGAGGCAACAACTTTCTCTTGTTCTATCATGAACTATTTTATGAACTTATCAAAGATCTCATCTTTGTGGCATTCAATCATGGATTAGGGTTCTTGGAGCTTGCTATTCAAGGGTTTTAATCTTCTTACAATCTAACTTATAGCTTTCTTAGGGTTTTGATTCAATCTCGTGTAGTTTAAGGCATTTATTGCCAAGGGTTCACATTAGTTGTTATCAAAGCTTTGGCTCTAGAATTCAGGTTTCTTTTTAATTTTTTTCTGCCAATTTACTTGCTTTCAAATTTCTTATCATCCTTATTTTTTAAAATTTCGTTCTAATTAATCTGAGTTCTCCTTTTGATTTACATTTTTGCTGAAGCCTAAAGAAAAAAAAAAGATAGTGATAATATATTATTAGAATTAGTTCTTTGAATTACTCATTGGTTTTTGTGATTCAATTGCTTTATTCAGCTTGGGCTTTTTTTATTTTATTTATTTATTAATTTTTTTTGTCTTTGTTTTTTTACCCTAGCCTTGCTACTAGAGTTTTTGGAACCTTAGTCGTGTTAGTCATTACAAATTCTGGGCTTTTGAATAAGTTCTAGAATAATTCTAAAGAGAACATTAGAGAAAGCATATAGAGGAAAAAGACAAAAGTGGAGAGCTTATCATTCTGGAAAAAAAAAAAAAAAAAAAAAAAAAAGAAGAAGGAAAGAGTGTAACACTTGAGTGAAACACATGAGGTTGCTTATCTCTATTCATTATTTCTACTAATCTTGTTTGCAATATGTTAAATCACAGTGCTTCACAACAAGATAACACATTCTTTACATTGCAAGCTATACAACAGCAGTTTGAGAGGATGGCTGCAATGTATAATAAAGTGAAAGATTAACTAGAAAGGCAATCTACTAAGTCGTTGGAGATAAGGAAGATGCAACCATCAAGGGGCATAGATCATCAAGAAGCAGAAGATAGGAAGCCCAATAGAGTAGTATGTGATTGGAGGATGTATAAGAGGGAGCTGGTTTAACTTGAGCTTGAAGATAAGAATGAGGATGATAAGGATCAAGCGTCTGAAATAGAAATGGGAAGATTTAGGCCTAAAGAAGGTGGTAGGCATGGTAGAGGCCATAGAAGGGATTATGGCAACTGAGATG
Source organism: Quillaja saponaria (assembly GCA_029379385.1). Classification (NCBI taxonomy): domain Eukaryota; kingdom Viridiplantae; phylum Streptophyta; class Magnoliopsida; order Fabales; family Quillajaceae; genus Quillaja; species Quillaja saponaria. The sequence goes on along the minus strand of CM055616.1, from coordinate 21,357,065 downwards.
AAAGGGTTGATAAGAACTCAGGCAACATTAAAATGAAAATCTACATTCCAAGATAGAAACGATCCAGAAGCTTATTTAGAGTAGGAGAAGAAGATAAAGTTAATTTTTTATTACCACAACTACTCTGAGAAGAAGAAGTTGAAGCTAGTAGTAATTGAATTCACTGACTATGCTATCATTTGGTATGGTCAAGTGATGACTAATAGGAGGAGGAACTGTGAGAGGCCTATTAATACGTGGGATGTATTAAAGGTTCTCATGAGGCGACATTTCATACCCACCCATTACTATAGAGACCTTTACCATAACTCCAAAACCTTACACAAGTTTCAACGAGCGTGGAGTTATATCATAAGGAGATTAAGGTGGCTATGATAAGGCTAATGTTGAAAAGGATAGGGAAGCCACTATAGCTTGGTTTTTGAGTGGTTTAAATAAAGATAGCCAAATGTAGTTGAGTTACAGCACTACATGGAGTTGGAGGACATGGTGCATATGGCTATGAAGGTTGAAAAGCAGTTGAAGAGGAACATGGTAGCGAGGTTTAACTCTACTTCTACACTTTCTTAGAGGTCGAAATAGGCTAGTAATGATAGGAGTGATACAGTTGTCCATAAAGGAAAGACATAAGTACCAAAGGGAAAAGAGGAATCAACTAGTAAACTAAAAACCAAAACTGACCAACCTACTAGAAATAGGGATATAAAGTGTTTTAAGTGTTTGGGATCTGAGCATATAGCTTCACAATTCCCCAACAGAAGGGCGATGATTAATGTGTGATAGTGGGGAAGTAGTCACTGAGAGTGAGGGTGATAGTGATGAGATACTCGAGTTAGTCGATGCTACTATTGATGAGGGGGTTGAGTATGTGGTTGAAAGAGAGTCTCTTGTTGCTAGGCGTGCCTTGAGTGAACAAATTAAGGTAGATGATGCTAAACAGTAGAGGAAGAATATTTTTCACACTAGGTGTCATGTTAATAATAAGACTTGTAGTATGATCATAGATAAGGGAAGTTGCACTAATGTTGCTAATACCTATCTAGTAGAGATATTAGGCTTACCATTGATTAAGTATCCTAGGCTTTAGAGGCTACAATGGTTGAATGAATGTGGGGATGTCAAGGTAAATCGGCAAGTGTCTTGGTATCTTTCTCTATTGGGAAGTATAGTGATGAGGTGTTGTGTGATGTGGTACCTATGCATGTTAGTAGTATGCCCTACAAGCCAATGATATTAGATATCTATGGTATATTACTTATAAATACAGTCTTATTCAATTATTAATAAAATGAATATGTTTCATTATTATATGGTATTATTATTTATCATGTACTTTAATTGCTAGTTGATTCTTTAGTATGAACATGATAAATCCCATAGAATATAAGCAATGAAAATAAGAACCATGATGTGATCATGCTTATGAGATATATTTTCTTAAGTTTTGTTCTTAAATATTCCTAATCATAAGATCATTAATAATGGGAATTAATGATTCGGTTAGATTAGTACATGTTATATTAGCTCAAATGTTGAGGGTGATCGATCTCATGAGCACTTGTGTAGTTGACACTATAATAAACATGTAGGTGCTTGTTAGAGAACAAGTTCACTGAATTGACTCGATCATAGAATACTCATATGAACTTTTACATAGTTGTCAATGAGTATTCTTCATTGTAGTGGTGCAAATGATCTTCAGATCTGAGGCATCATAGATACCTTGTACATAGGTTATTATGCTTTGATACTATCTAAGTATAATTCACTATGGGTTATACAGAGATAGAGGAATTATACAGAGATAGATGTTGGGTACGACTATCTATGTATAAAGGTATATGAATGTAAAATAAAGGATCTATCACTCTCAGTAAAGAGAGAGAATGTTCTATGTTATCTAATTAAGACATAACTCAGAAAGTCCCTGGCCAGGGTGGTGTGAAATTAAATTAGAGAATTCAGGTTTCACCATTTGAGTTGTGACTTGTAAATAGATATATCAAATTAAACAATTTAGGGTTTGACATTAATCCATAATCTAAGTTTAATCATGAACATTGAATGATGGAAAGATTGAATTGCATGGTAGCTAATAACGGAAAGGTTCACAAATATATTTATATTATATGGGTAGTCATCACATGCTGCTAGGCAACAATCTTGACTTGTAGGTAACCCGAGAATTAATTTAATAATTAATTCTCATTAATGGGTAAATCAAAATTAGTTTTGATTTAAATTAATTAGATGTGGATCTAATTAAAAAATACATTAAGTTAATATGGCCTACTACCAGTTTAATATGAATCTAAGGGGTCACACACAAATGAATGCAATTTGATTAAGAGAAGTTTTGGGCTTTCATGTAATTACAAGCAAATGATATTTGAAATTTAAAATAGGATTAACTTTGATGACATTTTCCTATTTTATCTAAAAGTCTCTAATAGATAAGATCTGATCTTATCATTTAAAGTTCAGTTATATCATACTTAAATAAGGTTAGACCTTATAAGTAATGTACGTAACTTTTATTTAGATATCACAGAGAGTCAAAATTCTTAGCAGAGAATTATTGGTAAACTGAGTGTTTGTGAGACGTGAGAAAATCTCATCACTTGTCCTAGCACACAAGGAGATTTTTGGCAGCCAACACATAGCTCTTGATCAAGTCATTTGGTGTGGATACACTTAGAGGTTGTACACCCTGTACAACTTGTGGATCAAAAGTTAAGATCGTCCTAATCGCTTCAAGAGGTAATATTCTATTTATAAGATTAATAGAAAAATATCGGTTCGATAAACAATAGAGATTATCCTAGAGATTTGAATATGCTAATTTTTTTTTTAAATTTCGTTGTGCCCGGTATAATCAAAATCCCAACAATGCATGTTAGGCATATGTTATTAGGAAGGCCGTGGTAGTATGATAGAAAGGTTATCTATGATGGGTTTCAGAATAGGTACATCTTTTTAAAGGATGGAAGAACTATCACACTTGTTCCTTTAACTCTGGAGCAGGTTTATGAAGACCAAATGAAGTTAAAAAGTGAGCTTAAGAGAAAAATGCAGAGTGTGATAGAAACTTTCAAAGAAAAATGAGAGAGCGTTAGCCAAAAATGAGAAAAGAAAAATAATGTCACAACAGAGAAAGGAGAAAAACAAGAGTGAGGAAGGAAAAAAAAAAAAAAAAGAGGTGCAAAAAATGAACGAAAAATAATGAGGCCATAAAAGAGAAAAGAAATAATTCCTATTGAGAGAAAAGGCAAAAGTGAGTTTCTTTGCAAAAGAGGGAGAGGTTAAGAGAGCTTTAATGGCTAAATAGCCTATGCTTTTACTAGCTTATAAAGAATCTTTCCTTAACCTTGATGATACTAACCATACTTTGCCTAGTACTTGTTTGTCTTTATTGCAGGAATATAAGGATGTTTTCCCCGAAGAGATGCTTAAAGGATTACTACCCATTAGAGGTATTAAGCATCAAATAGACCTTGTGCATGGAGCAAACATTCTAAATTGGTCAACCTATAAAAGTAATCCAGAGGAGACAAAGAAGCTTCAAAGGCAAGTAGAAGAGCTGCTGGCCAAAGGCTACATTAGGGAGAGCATGATCCTTTACGACGTGCCTGTGTTACTTGTGCCTAAGAAGGATGGATCATGGAGGATGCTCGTTGATTACAGAGCCATCAATAATATTACTATAAAGTATTGCCATCCCATCCCTCGATCAGATATGCTGGATGAATTGCATGGTTCTTGCATGTTTAGTAAAATCGAATTAAAAAGTGGATCTCACCAAATTTGCATAAAAGAGGGTGAGGAATGGTAGACTGCCTTCAAGACTAAGCATAGGCTTTATGAGTGGTTAGTTATGCCTTTTGGTCTTACTAACGCACCTAGTACTTTCATAAGATTGATGAACCATGCTTTGTGTGCTTATATAGGCAAATTTGTCATAGTATATTTTGATGACATATTAGTTTATAGCAAGAGCTTAAAGGATCATGTTGAGTAATTGAAATGTGTTTTAGATATTCAAAGGAAAGAGAAATTGTAAGCTAATTTGAAGAAATGTACCTTTTGCATGGATAGAGTTGTGTTTCTAAGATATGTGGTTAATGCTAAAGGTATAAAAGTAGATAAGGAGAAGGTTAAGGCCATCAAGGATTGGCCAACGCCTTAGAGCATAACTAAATTGCTGAGTTTTCATTGCTTAGCAAGTTTTTATAGGCAATTTGTGAAGGATTTTAGTACACTTGTTGCACCACTCATAAGATTGTCAAAAAGTCTATTGGGTTTCATTAGGGTGTTGAACAAGAGAATGCTTTCAATTTGCTTAAAGATAAATTGTGTTCTACTTCTGTTTTAGCACTTCCTAACTTTACTAACACTTTTGAAATTGAGTGTGATGCCTTTGGCATAGGAATTGAAGTTGTTTTAGTGTAAGAAAGGAGACTAATCGCATACTTCAGTGAGAAACTAAGTGGGGAGGCCTTGAACTACTCTACTTAGGGTTATTGGAGCTTGCTCTTCAAAGGTTCTAATTTTCTTCCAATCTGCCTTCTAGCTTTTTTGAAGTTTTGATTCAATCTTGTGTGGGTTTTAGGCATTCATCGCTAAGGGTTCACACCATGTAATATATAACTTGCGTTTTATTGAAGAAAATATTTAAGGTTAGGAGTCTTGATTAGGTATTATTACTAAATAAGGTTTTAACCACTTTGTTAAAGATTATAGACTTTTAAAAGGTTTACTGATCAGATCTTGATCAACTTTGTCTTAGTCTATATAGGATAAAGAAAGAAGAAGGAAATTATAATAGATTTTACTTTAACCTGGCTAGGGGACTTACATAAAACATACTTCTTATAGACAAATTATAAAACATGTATGCATAATGAGTCTAAAGTGCTTGCCATTTCATATCTACAAGCACGTGAAAATAGGGGAAAGGAAAATAGAAATCTAGGGGTGCTGTTGAAGGTAGGGTTTGAAAAAAGTGAGGTTGAATAAAACCAAAAAAAAAAAAAAATTCTTTGATATGATATCCCAGGAAATCATATTAACTACTATTAGTAAGTAGCAACACTTTAAGTTGCAGCTACAATCTTTGTTGATCAGAACATTCCTTGTGATAATCCCAAATAGGGTAAACTTTGATTTCCGTTCAATTAACTTTTTACGGATAATCACAGTCTATGTGTAATAATATGAAGCTATTGATACAGAGTGTGGTTATTTCGTCAGTATATTAGTTGCTAATTAGGAAATAAATTTTATTCTTAAATGTTATACATAAACTTGTATACTCTTTTATTTCCATAGTTCTGTGCTGGGTATCCTCCCACATAAGGTTATGACCTTGTGGTTCCAAGGTGTCCTTGATTCCATCCCTTTGATATTGTTGCCGCATTAGCTATTCCTCCACCACCAGCTTCTGTTTTGTCTCCTATCTCAGACATTTGCACATAAGGTAGGGGGGCCATGACTATTGAGGCCCCTAAATGGATCTGCACTTCTAGAGCTTGAACCAACTCCTGATGTGGGTATGCTGGTAACACTAACATTGTTAGTCTTCCTAGTGATCGAAGTGCAACACTATTAGCACTGCCACAAGCTCTAAAACGGCCTCGATTTGCTATTATTGCTATTGTTACTGCTTGGTTATACATGTCATACAACAATATCATATCAAAACCACCACCTAATGATGCCTTCTTTCTCGTCCTCTTCTTCTCCTCATTCTTAATCTTCTTCATGCAGCCTTTTCTATCTTCTTATACCATGATTTCTCAAAAATTTTGAAGTCAAATATATTACTTCCCCTCTAATGAAAAACAAACAAGTTTCTTTCCTCCAAAGAATTAGAGTCAACGAATTCCTCCCAACCATCCTCAAAAAATACAATGTTGTCCTTCTTACATACCTTCACTTGCCAAAACGTACCATTTTGATTTCTAAGGATGGCCTTCTTGTTAGTAGTATGCCCTACAAGCTAATGACATTAGATATTTATGGTATATTACTTGTAAATATAGTCTTATTTAGTATTTAATAAAATGAATAGAGATTATTATATGGTATTATCATTTATCATGTACTTCAATTGCTAATTAATTCTCTAGTATGAACATGGTAAATCCCATAAAATATAAGCAATGCAAAATAAGAACAATAATGTGATCATGCTTATGAGATATATTTTCTTAAGTTGTATTCTTAAATATTCTTAATTGTAGGATCATTAATAATGAGAATTAATAATCCGGTTAGATTAATACATGTTATGTTAGCTTAAATGTTGAGAGTGATCGATCTCGTGATTGCTTGTGTAGTTGATATTATAATAAACATGTATGTGCTTGTTAGAGAACATGTTCACTGAATTAACTTGATCATAAAACACTCATATGAACATAGTTGTCAAAGAGAGCTCTTCGTTATAGTAGTGTAAATGATCTTTAGACCTGAGGCGTCATAGTTATCATATGCATAAGTTCTCATGCTTTGATATTATATAAGTATAATTTACCATGGGTTATACAGTGATAAATATTGGGTATGACTATTTACATATGGAGGTATATGAGTCACAATAAGAGATATATCACTCTTAGTGAAGAAAAAGAATATTCTATGTTATCTAGTTAAGACATTAATCCATACTCTAAGTTTAATCTGGAACATTGAATGATGAAAAAATTGAATTGCAAGGCAACTGACAACGAAAAGGTTCATATATATATATTTTTTATCTGGGTAGTCATCATATGCTACTAAGTATCAATCTTGACTTGTAGGTAACCCGAGAATTAATTTACTAGTTAATTCTCATTAATGGGTAAATAAAAAAGTAGTTTTGATTTAAATTAATTATATATGGATCTAATTGAAAAACATATTAAGTTAATATGACCCACTGCTAGCTAGTTTAATATGAACCTAAGGGGTCACACACAAAAGGATGTAATTTGATTAATAGAAGTTTTGGACTTTCATGTAATTACAAACAAATGGTATTTGAAATTTAAAATAGGATTAAGTTAAGATTTTTCTATTTTAACTAAAATTCTAGGAGATAAGATTTGATCTTATCAACTTAAGGTCAGTTATATCCTACTTAAGCTTTATATTGGTTCATCACTTAAGTAAAAACTACTATGAAAGCATTTGGAATATGCAACAAAAAAAAGAATCTACAGTGAGTCTAGTATTGCAAAAAGCTAGGCGCTTGGCGCAGGCGAGGCGTACTAAGTGCACGCTTGGTCTAGTCAAGGAACTAACAGGTGAGATGCAAGTTTGGCTTGCCTAGGCTCCTAGGCTGTTGCAGTTGTTTTTTCTTTTCCAGTGTCTTATTTGGATAGATCATAATAATATATATTTAGTAAATATAACATGTGTACAATTTACAAAAAACCAAAGAAACCTTAGTCTCCTACTTAAAAAAACCAAAAAATCTTATCCTTTCCACACACACACAAAAAATTATCTAGGGTTTAAAAAATTAGAAATTGACAGCAACTTTCTCTCTGAAGCATATGACAGGAGTAGGACCACCAAACTACAAGTTTTGACATGCAGGACTCCACTTCAGCAAGTTTCTTTCTCTATCTTTCTCTCTCGCTACCTATATTATTCTTATTTGTTTTTCTTTTCTTCCTCAAACAAAAAAGCTCTCTCCCTCCTCAAACTCCTCTTCTTCTTCTTCTTCTCTATCTGTAATCTTATTTAGAACCAGCAGTACAACAATCCAACTTCAATTAAATCTCCTTATTATTTTAGATTAATTCAAGAACTAACATAACACTAACTATTTTTTAAGGAGCTTAAAGAATAACACATGAATCATTTCAGGAGCTTATGGCTCCCTCGCAAGCCAAAAGTTATGAATTGAAAATGTGGAAGGCAATATGTGAATTTTGGCCTGATCTTTTTAAAGAGATCCATTAGGCTATTAGGAATAGAAAAATGACTAAATTTTGGAAGGATGCTTGGATTCCAGGTGAGGGCCCCTTAAGTGAGAATGATGATTTTGATGGTTCGAATAAAAACTTGGAAGTAATGGTTAATGAATTGGTTTTGGATGATGGCTCGTGGGACAAGGAAAATATTGTGGAATTGATTTATCCAGTGGTGTGGTTAAAGATAAATGCTATCTTACAACCTAAGGCTAACAGAGGACCTAATTTCTTAACTTGGGGAACTTCTTCTAATGGGATCTTTACTTGAAGAAGTGCATATAATGCCATAGCAAAGGAGTAATAGGATCCCATGCATAATCTTTGGAAGATCATTTGGAGATGGCAAGGGCCACAACGGATACAGTTATTTCTCTGGATGATTGGTCATTGACGATTGGCTACTAGTAGTTTCAAGTCTTATTGTATTCCGGGTATTGACCCTACCTGTCGATTATGCTATGATTTTGAGGAGACCTTAGTTCCACGTCCTCCATGATTGCACCAATGCTTATCGAGTTTGGAGGAGACTAAGCGGTTTCATGGATAAACCCAAGTTTCTTCAAGTTGATGTTTTAGATTGACTAAGTTATTTCTTGGATAGGAGTAATCCGATGCACAGGGAAACTGAACACATTATTTTTGGAAATACTTGTTGGTCCATTTGGAGTTGGAGAAACCAAGCGTACTTTGCTTATAATTTTGCATGGCCTACTATGCCTAAGGTGATTTTCTTACGTTACAAAGATGAGGTTTTTCATGCAGAGTGTTTGGATGGGTGGCCTTTGTTATCAAATGGTAGACAGAAGGTGTTGGTAGGATATAAGCTTCCTCCTCCTAGTGGGTAAAGCTCAACATGGATAGAGCATCGAGGGGTAACCTAGATGTTGCTAGTGTGGCGGGACTTCTCAAGAATGAGCATGGGCATTGGCTATGTGGGTTTAGTAGGGCTGTTGGATGGTGCTCGTCCTTTGTTGCGGAGCTATGGGGGCTTCGATATGGCTTGCTATTGGCATAGGCCAAGGGATACAAGAAAGTAGTTGTTGAAGTCGATTCCTTGGGGCTTTTGGGTGTTGTGAAGCCACAATTATAATAAGGTTACGACTAATAGAAATCTAGTTCAGGAGGTCAAAAATGTTCTTGATAGAGATTGGGAGGTCCAGTTTTCTCATACTCTTAGGGAAGGCAACAAATGTGCTGACTGGATGGCAAATTTTGTCATTGATAGGCAAGTGGATGTAGTAGAATAGAGTATAGCCTCAGCTAGGCTTCAGCTTATTTTAGTTGAAGATGCTATAGGTGTTCTTCACACTTGTGAAGCCCCTATGTAGTTTTTCCTTTTGTGTCTGTTTTATTTTTCCTTTCTTAACAAAAAAATATTCATGTTGTCATATTTACACTGTTAGTAGTATACCCTAAAGTCAATGACATGTGATATTGTGGCATATTATTTTATGTATAATCTTATTCATATTATTATTAATAAATATTAATTGAATAAGTGGCAAACATTATCATATATAAGAGTTATTAATTAACCATTATAAGTCCAAAAAATTAAAACAATGAAAATAAGCATCATAATAAAATCATGCTAATGAGATGTATTTCCTTTAAGCTTAATTATTAAATGTTCCTATTCATAGGATCACTAAGTAGACCATTAGTGAATCCAGATAGATTAATACATATCTAATTGGTTGAAAGAGTTGAGAGTGACTGATATGTAGTCACTTGTATATGAGCCACTAAGACAAATATGTAGGTGCTCATTAGAGAATGAGTTCACTAAACTGACTCAACTGAGAACACCTATATATAGTTTCTCTACATATCAATAGGTAGTTCTCATGTTACAGTTGTCCAAATAGTCCATTGGCTTGAGACATCATAGTTATATTGTATGTATACTATTTCTTATTCTATTAATGAGTCACCTAAGAAGTAGTAATTTGCTATAATCACTTGCATATGAAGATATGTGAATATACAATAAAGGATCTATCTCTCTTAGTAGAAAAGAGAGAATGTCCTATGTGGTCTATAAAATATTTAACTTAAAGTCTATGACCATAGCACGGAGGATATTAGAATACGAGTTTCTAATTTCTCTAATGAAATTATAATCTTAAGATTAGACACATATGATTAAATTTAAGGTTTGATATTATTTCCATACCCAAATAGATTTAATCGAGATATTGCATGATAGAATGATTGAATTGCATGGTAACTGTTAACAGAAAGGTTCCAAAGGTTCAAAGCCATATTCATATTATTATAGGTAGTCATCATGTGCTGTGAGGCACCAATCTTGGCTTGTAAGAAACTTTGATAATTAATTAATTATTTATAATTGATTAATTAAAGGGTTAATTAAAAAAAGTTTTAATTTAAAAAATTAGAATGAGTTCTAATTTAATTAGATAGGGTCCAATAATAAATATGTAAAAGTTACATGCCTACTGCTATCAATAGTTTGAACCTAAGAGGTCACACACAAAATAACAATATTCAATTAAGAAAAGTTTTAGGGCAATCATGTAATTATTATAATTTGTTAGATATTATATTTAATTATGATTAAATCCTAATGTTAGTAGACGCTATTATGTGTTAGGATTGTCTAATATATAGAGAGGTGGCTAGTCTTTATAAATAAAAAAGATTTAATAAACTAGTAAAAAAATTGAAGAGAAAAATAAATTTACATGTTGTATAGAGAGCCTAAAATCCATCTTAGGCCAATGACAGTTTCTAAATTACAAAAGTTATTTGGTAACTTCTGCTAGCACACGAGGAATCTCTTGGTAACCCTTCTCATATTCAAGCATGAAGATCCTTAGTTGGATTTGTTCATATGGATACACTTAGAGACAAGACACTTGTGTCATTGTTGTGCTTTTGAAGAATTAACAAATGAGTGAACGCCGAATCAAGAATACGACGAAAGAATTGAAAGCCTCGAAGTACACGTTCTCTAACTTACTTTTTAATTGTTAAACCAGAATTAAGATCTTTCATATAATTATAAGGTGATTTCGGGTTAAACAAATCAAAAATTGAAATTCCGCTGCGTATATGATTGTCAAATTTTATACTAATTTCTTACATACACCTTAATTAATGCTTGAGGAATGTTTTTATATATTTTTTTTCATATTTGGATCCACATTTCACCACCATTGTTTTTCTTTTTTCTTTTTTCTTTTTTCTTTTTTTATTTTATTTTTTATTTTTTATTTTGACCTTCACCACTAAAATTAGAAGGATAATTATTACTATCATGGATTATATATTTTTAATGATGAAAATCATAAATATACCATCATTTGGACCCTTACTTTCATGTTAACGAAATATTAAAATGAGCTTGAAAATATTGGGCTAAATTCAAGCACATATCATGCTAAATTCTAAAAGTTTGAAACTGAATTTATTGAGATCAAAAAGAAAAAAAAAATGATAAATTTAGTTTTTTTTTAACATTAATTTTATTTTTTAATATATATTACTGTTTTAAGATTGAAATTTAATTATTATTTTTTAAAATATTATTATGAGCTTGGTCCGGACTACTGAAAAATCTTGAGTTTGCTTCTATCCGGTCATCCGGTCAAAGGTGCATCATCTTTTACCGACATGTTTAAGTAAATTTGAACAAATATATATATATTTATATTTATATATATTATATAGTGAAATAGCATCATATATAAGAGTTAAACATTATCATATATAAGAGTTATTAATTAACCATCATAAGCCCAAAAAATTAAAACAATAGAAATAAGCATCATATTAAAATCATGCTAATGAGGTGTATTTCCTTTAAGCTTAATTATTAAATGTTCCTATTCATAGGATCACTAAGTAGGCCATTAGTGAATCCAGATAGATTAATACATATCTAGTTGGTTAAAAGAGTTGAGAGTGACTGATCATGTAGTCACTTGCGTATAAGTCACCAAAACAGATATATAGGTGCTCATTAGAGAATGAGTTATTGAACTGACTCAACTGAGAACACCTATATATAGTTTATCTACATATCAATAGGTGGTTTTCATGTTACAGTTGTACAAATAATCAATTAGCTTGAGATACCATAGTTATCTTGTATGTACGTCATTATACTTTGATACTATTTCTAATTCTATTAATGAGTCATCTAAGAAGTAGTAATTTGGTATAATCACTTACAAATGAAGATATGTGAATATACAATAAAGGATCTATCTCTCTTAGTAGAAAAGAGAGAATATCCTATGTGGTCTATAAAATATTTAACTTAAAGTCTATGACCATAGCATGGTAGATATTGAATATAAGTTTCTAATTTTTCTAATGAAATTATAATATTAAGATTAGACACATATGATTAAATTTAGGATTTGATATTATTTTCATACTCAAATAGATTTAATCGGGACATTGCATGATAGAATGATTGAATTGCATAGTAACTATAACAGAAAGGTTCCAAAGGTTCACAATCATATTCATATTATTATGGATAGTCATCATGTGCTGCAAGACACCAATCTTGACTTGTAAGAAACTGTGAAATTAATTAATTATTTATAATTGATTAATCAATGTTAATTAAAGATGTTAATTAAAGGGTTAATTAAACAAGTTTTAATTTACAAAATTAGAATGAGTTCTAATTTAATTAGACGGGGTCCAATAATAAATATGTAAAAGTTACATGCCTACTGCTATCAATAGTTTGAATATAAGGGGTCACACACAAAATAACAATATTCAATTAAGGAGAGTTTTAGGGCAATCACGTAATTATTATAATTTGTTAGATATTAGATTTAATTATGATTAAATCCTAATGTTAGTAGAATCTATTATGTATTAGAATTGTCCAATATATAAAGAGGTAGCTAGTCTTTATAAATAAAAAGACAATAAACTAGTAAAAAAACTGAAGAGAAAAATAAATTTATGTGTTGTACAGAGAGCATAAAATCCATCTTAGGCCAATGAGAGTTTCCAAATTACAAAAGAGATTTGGTAACTTGTGCTAGCACACGAGAAATCTCTTGGTAACCCCTATCATATTCAAGCATGAAAATTCTTAGTTGGATTTGTTCATATGGATACACTTAGAGACGAGAAACTTGTGTCATTATTGTGCTTTTGATAAATTAACAAATGAGTGATCATCGAATCAAGAATACCACAAAAGAATTGAAAGTCTCGAAGTACACGTTCTCTAACTTACTTTTTAATTGTTAAATTAAAATTAGGATCCTTCATATAATTATCAGGTGATTTGGAGTTAAACAAATCAAAATTTGAAATTCTGCTGCGCATATGATTTTCAAATTTTATACTAATTCCTTACATATACCTTAATTAATGCTTGAGGAATGTTTTTATATATATTTTTTCATATTTGGATCCACATTTCACCACCATTATTTTTCTTTTTTATTTTGACCTCCACCACTAAAATTAGAAGGATAATTATTACTATTATGAATTATATATTTTTAATGATGAAAATCATAAATATACCATCATTTGGACCCCTACTTTCATGTTAACGAAATATTAAAAAAAATATTGGGCTAAATTCGAGCACATATCATGCTAAATTCTAAAAGTTTGAAACTTAATTTAGTGAGATCAAAAAGGAAAAAAAATGATAAATTTAGTTTTTGTTATATTAATTTTATTTTTAATATATATTATTGTTTAAGATTGAAACTTAATTATTATTTCAAAAAAAATTAATTATAATATTATTATAGGCTTGGTTCGGGCTATTGAAAAATTCTGAGTTCGCTCCTATCCGGTCAAAGATGCATCATCTTTTACTGACATGTTTGACATGTATGAGTAAATATGAATATATATATATTATATTATATAATGAAACAGCGTTTATATTTTTAAAGGTGAGATGATAAATAAGAATATATAATATAAACTACAGGCGGGTGAAATGGCATTTGTCGATTTTTATGTGTTAAATGTAGAGAACTGTAATTAGAGAGCTGCATTGAAGTAAATGAAGATGGATATTGCCAGCAAAGCATATACGACTTTCTTTCTTCATACGCCATTAACAGGACCAGTAACTGATGTTTCCTACGTTCTTTGTCCAAATGAGGACAGTGAAGCGAAAGCAGCAGTTGTCTGTAGATTAGGGTTTTGTACTCTTACAAACAGTCTTTCAGAATTCAGAGCTGAAAAGGAATCCGATTAAATTATCTCCAGATAAGGAGAAACCGCCAAGGTATGGAAGCTTCATTTGACTCTCTTCATCTCTTTGTCTTGGTCTCTCTATGCAGTAAGTCGATGGACTAATTAGTGAATTGTGGGGCTCATATTGATTTGTGTGGAAGAGCACAAATTTAAATATACTCTTGGTTTAGTTGCCTCTCTATTGCGACCTTTGTCTATAAAAAATTGGGATTTATTTATATATTTTCCATCGATATCCAGTTCATAGGTTTTGCTGTAAAATTTTGAGCTGAAAGACTAATTTCTGTTATGAAATTCTCGCTGTAATTTTAGGAGAATAATTGCTGCGGGCTGCAGATTGGAATCAATTGATTTGTGGGATTTCTTAGTATTATGGTTTCGAGATAGGATCATGTCCTTGTGAATTTGGGAGATGTACAATCTGATATACTGGGTTTCAGATCGATTTCCTGATGGGTTATGCGGAAATTTTGGTTCCAAAAACACTCTTTGAAGTTTTGTAGATGAAGGTGGGTTTTTGGTGTAAATAAAACCTGGAAGTTTTGTGATTAGATATCTCTTGTGTGTTATTTGGAAAATGGAGGATCTCACAATTTTAGGTGACGGTGCACATATCAATATAGTCAGGGAAGAAGATGAAGATGAGTTTCGGAGTTGTTGTGAAGACGAGGAAGTATGGGAGGAAACTGAAGAGCATCTGAAGGAAGAGATTACAGAAAGTCTTGATGAATCTTCAGTAAAGATGTTCTTCAAGGGCATCTCAATAGCTGGGATTGAAGACTCTCATTCTGGATTTTCTGGAATTGGAGTAGTTATGCAAAGTTCATTTGGTTGTCCTATTATTCGGATCCAGAAAAAACTTGATTTTTATGTGGAGGAGTCAGTAGCTAACTACTTAGCTCTCATGGATGGCTTGCTGGAAGCTTCACAGAATAAATTCCGTAGAATTTATGCTTTTACAGATTCTGATTTGTTGTATGATCAGGTCAGCCTTTCATTTATAAGATTTACACTTCCTCACTTTATAAACAAAAGAATGGACGAAAATCCACATGAATATGAGGATTGGATGTATTTTTTACAATTATCACATAAGGTAGTTTGGTTTTCTTATATTACTTTCTTTTATGGAATTTTACTTTTGTTCACACTTAATTTATTCATTTAGGGAAGAAAGGCCGAGAAACATTCTAATTCTCCTCTACATTGTAGCTTTTGTAATTTGCAGGGAATATAATTGCATAGGTGTTTTATGTGAATTTTTAAATTTCATTTTTTTTTATTGTTACATATAATTTTGATGATAAAATTCATTACTTATGAGTATCCTTATATTGTTCCTTTACATTTTACCCCTTTTTCTTTTTTATTTTCTATGTGAAAAAGATTTAGTACTTAATAACTTTATCACTTGTAAATTGTTTAGCGTACCACTTTGTTCACATAAAAAAGGTTGAGTAGCATGCACGTGTAACTATTTTTTCAAATAAATTGCAATTGGCTGACTTTTCACCATTCAATTCCCATTCCCTATTAAAGAGAATATTAACTGATTGCATACTTCCTATTGAGTAATTATGTAAATATATCACTTCAATGCATGCCTGTAATATATAATAATATAAATAAATATAATTTATTGTTCTCCACTTGTTTCTAACTTTGTCAAATCTCAATCTGACATAAATAAATATAATTTATTGTTCTCCACTTGTTTCTAACTTTGTCAAATCTCAATCTGACAGATAACATGTGAGAAAAAACTTGATATGCCGCTTTTCGTAGCACTAAGACAAAAGATCTTTGAGCATGCTAATAAGTTTGAAGTTTTTGTTCTGAAACTTGTTCCGAGTGTTGATCTTGAGAAGCCATTGAAATTAGCCCAGGTGGCAATTGGGGTTGTCACATTTCCTGTGAAGGGTGACAAACTACTTGAAAATTGTCCTATTTGTTGTGAGGAAAAGCCATTGGCTATGATAGTTACCATGAAATGCTCCCACAAGTTCTGTTCACATTGCATGAAAACCTATGTTAGTGGAAAAGTACAGTGCTCTCAAGTTCCAATAAGGTGTCCGCAACCAAGGTGCAAATATTTCATCTCCACTACCGAGTGTAGCTCTTTTCTTCCTTTCACTTCATTTGTATCTATGGAGAAAGCCCTAGAGGAGGCAAATATTTTAAACTCAGACAAAATATACTGCCCCTTCCCAAATTGTTCTGTTCTGCTTGACCCACGCGAATGCTTATCAGCTAGGGCGAGTTCATCAAGCCAATCAGATAATGGTTGTGTTGAGTGTCCTGTTTGTCAGAGGTTTATCTGCATGGACTGTGGGGTTCCTTGGCATTCTTCGATGAGCTGTGAGGCGTACCAGAGTCTCCCTTTGGAAGAGAGGGACTCTGCTGATATTACCTTGCATCGCCTTGCTCAGAACAAAAGATGGATGCGTTGTCAGCAGTGCCGTAGGATGATTGAGCTCTCTCAAGGTTGCTACCATATGACATGCTGGTAAGATACAGTTTATTTGTGTTTTCTGGCAATATCAAATGTCGATGATTTAAGTGTGCATTCTATAGATATTTACTATTGCAAATATATGATGCACATACTAATCTTATTGACGTGGGTAGCATCAGACACTCTATACTGAATGAGATTCCCTTGTAGCTGCTAGAAATCTACATTGGTAAAGAGTATCTGATTATGCAATGCCAATGCTTGATACTGGTTCCAATTCATTTACACTGTTACTAATTATTACATATGTAGGTTTACAAGTTCCTTTTGTATGAATTATTTCTGGATAAATATTTTAATTTGTCCTGTCTTATAAGTTGCAACTAGAGAATCTAGATATTTTTCATCTTGCTTTAAATTATACAAATAATACTTGAATATTTGATGATATTCCTTTTGATAAATAAGAAAGTTGGAGGATTCTGTGTGGTTTAGCCATCTTGATGTTTTTGGTTCATGTACTAATTTTTTGGTTTGTGGTGTCTCTTTGTTATATGTAATACTAATCAAGGTATTTTATGAATCTTTATATTATGAGAGCATGAGAAAGTTTAGACTTGATTTTGTATCCATTATATCGGTAATTGCAATTGAGTTCTCATCTTGTACCCTACTTCCTAGATACTTGCCTCTCTTTGGGGTATCACTTTCTTTTCTCCCATATCTCCCTCATCAGTAAGATGAAGAAAATAATAGGCAACCTTTTTACAATATTCTAAACCATTAGCATTAAATCATCAGAAGTTGCTCGGGGATCCAGCATTCATTCTTACCCATGTCAGATAGCATAAGTTGCCTCACATCTCTCATATCATTCTGGATTCTGGACCACAGTGATATTGACAATTTTCATGTAAAAAATGAGGTCTGGTGATTGTAATAGCGCTGCCAAAAAGTGTCCTCCTACTACTCTTTTATATTAAATTTTACTGAAAAACTTGAAGAAATTTATGCTTTCTTGTTGGGAACTCAGGGTTTCAATAGTTTTCATCATGGTTAAGCCTTGGGGCACTATTACATTATTATCGTGTATGTCTTACATTTGTAGAACAAAGTCATGGCATAACTGTGTAATTGTGATTTATTGGTTTCCTGTAATAATGTCTTGGACTCCGAAGGTGATCTTCCCTTTTGGTTGTCTCTGGAGCCAGAGTATCATTTTTAAGATTCGCAAAACTGGAAGGAGAATGCTTTTCAGAGTGTGGTCTGTGTGTTTTGGGGGTGAGGGGGGATTTCACAACTGATCTTAATAATGTTTAGGTGCTTCAATGATGTACTGTGTTGGAGCTGCATTCATTCTGAAGTATATAAAGAAAGCTTCAAGAGATTTTTGTAATAAAATATGGACTGCTTTTCTTTTAAATCATCCAATGTTTTTATACAATCAAAGCATCTGATTATTTCACTTAATATGTTTTATTTCATGTAAGGCTATATCTTTAGTTGAACATAAAAGTGTAATATTTTCATTTTATTAGAAAGCTTGTTTGATTCTTCTGTTTTTATGTTACATATCCCGTCCATGCTTGATATGTGATTGTGTTTGTGTGTGCATGTGTAAGCAGGACTTTGTCCATAATTATTGCGAGTTTTAACACTAATTTGTCTCTTCCAGGTGTGGTCATGAGTTCTGCTATTCTTGTGGTGCGGAATATAGGGTTGGCCAACAGACTTGTCAATGTGCATTTTGGGATGAAGATAACTCTGAAGATTTGTTGACACATTCTGCTCAAGAATCTGAACAATGGGCATGGGAGACTTTCAATTCTTTTCCGATGGTCTTGGATGCATACTCGGACCAAGAGCGCTCTCAGCTGGCACTGATCCAAAGGTTCCTAGCTGGGGGTTTCAGTCTGAGTGACCATCATCCTTACCAATCTCCTCCACGCTATACAGATTCCTACGAAGATGCTATGAAGGATCTCCATCAGCTTCCTTGGCTCGAGACGTTTGTTTCTGTGATAAATGATAACTACTATGAGGACTATATTCAATGAATCAAAGATAGGACGCTGAAAGCATCAAATTATTAATGCTTTGAAGGGAGGTAAAAGAGTTTCTCACTCCAGCTGCTCCGTTTTTATTTATTTATGAGGTCAAACTGAAAATTTGGCTTCCTTTATTTCATGTAGTCTCTTATTTTTTCCGTACTGGAAAGTCTGTGACCTTGATGTTATATATTACTAAAGGATAACATGTATAAGAACGATTCTTCCTTTAAACAAAGAATCAAAAGATAGAAAAGTAGTTAAGTTTATGTAAATGAAAAGAATGTAAATGTTATTTCAATCTATTGATAAAAATTAATGAAATGAACATTTATGTTTTCAGATGCCTCAGTTTGTGTAATATGTGCGTGCTTCTGCATCTGTGACAGAATAGTAGTGGATTTAATTGGATAACAGCCCTGAGAAATAGTTGATTGTCTTAAATTGTTGAACTTTGCTATTAAAACTCCATAAAGTTTATCAGATTCACAAATTGACTCAGCATGCTTACAATGTAAAATAATCTTTTAATAGTATTTTATCCATCAAAACTCTACTACGTATTATTGAAAATCAGGGTGTTAAATCTCAGGAAGGTTTTCCAACACCTTATTCTGGACATACTAAACTTCACTTTTGACCAATTTTGTCCCTCCTTATCCTCCATGTGTGAGAGAAAAAATAGTTTAAAAATAAAACTCCAGATTTTTACTTTTTATTTTTTATTTCTAATTACCGTCTCTTGACTTTAACCTCTTCCAAATGTAGCCATGATGTTGGAATTATGTATATGAAGGGTAGAGGGTATCAATTTTCTCAACGATAACGACCACTTCCACCATATTTTACTTTCAGCTGTAGGGAGTAGTGTAACAGCCCAATCCATAGCCAGTGTTAAACTACTAAAGTGTGTTGTACACACCTTGACATAGGTTTAACACTTATCTTTTTATTTTTACTTTTACTTTAGTAGCTCGTTTTAGTTACTCAAGTTCTTTTAGATATCTAATTCATGTTTAACATCCCCAATGCTCTTCTTATATGTTTAAAGTTGGTTAACTCATTTTATGTTTGCAGGTGACCTTAGGACAATCAAAACTAGAAGAGACAATTTGACACCAACACAATTTAAAACTACTGATAACTAGAAGTAAACAGATTCTAGGGTAAAGAATTGTAATAACTGATGACTCGAAGTAAGAGGTTAAATAAAATTGCATAAAAATACTGACTGAATCTTATATTCATTCCGTTATACACCTATTATAGTCTTCAACTAACAGAAATACATGCATGTTATGATTTCTACATAGGCCTCCCAATTACATCAAAACCAAATTATACATATTTTTGAAAACTGAACTGAATCTTCAAGTTAGTCCTTTTTACCCTATTGCTGCCATTTATGCTCACATTAACCTGGAAACCAGGAAACAGTTCAAAGATGAGTTTGAAATACTCAATAGTCCGATCCAGAGCAGATGCAAACAGAACAATTGACTAGAATAAGGTTGTTTTGGACAAAAAAAAAAAAAAAAAAGGAGTTAAATGTAGTTGTTTCAAAAATAATAACTTGAATCCATTGTTTATGAATTCGTGTCTTGAACACATATATTCACTTGACCAGTTGTTGAAACCCACAAATTTAAATTCGTGGATTGAAGATACAAATTCAAATTCGTGGGTTTGATCAACAATTTCAAATTCTTGGGTTGAACTCACAAATTCAACCCTTTTGTTAAGTAAAATATGATTTTGTGTTGAATTGCTAAATTCGAGTGAATTTTTAAGAATAGAAATAACCTAAAATTCAACCATCTGTACAGCAAATCCTGGCAAAAAACTTAGAATCACTAGAAATAACCCTCAATTCACTTGAGGTCAAGAAGATTCTCATTGCTTTCTAATAGCAATTCATAAAGATACTGGTATCCCTCTACCTCTATTTTCTTAATCTCATAGGCAATTAAGATACATTTTCTAAATCTTAAAAAAGACTATATGAGATAAAATTCTCATGAATCTTTTAGTAATGACGTATCTAACTTATATTTGACTAGAAAAAAAAAAATTAAAGAAAATGTGTGTGAACTAATTTGAACACAGTCACACTGCTATCCCCTTTTCTTTTAATTGAAATGGTGTATACTCTATTGACATTCAAGATTTGCTAACAAGATTTCTAAATTTATTTTTTGATATATTAAAAGTTTAAGTGTTCGAAAAATATTGTTCACCTGCATAGAATGGAGGAGGTTCAGTCGCATACTACAAAGAATTACATTGTAAAACAAAATGCATCGTACCTCAAAAGATTCAACCCCAATGAACCCTATAGATCAAAGGAGATCTTCCTTCGATTTTATTTACTAATTATTATATTACTTTTCCATGTCATTTCTTTTGGAAGCAGGAAACAATGGAGCTAAGGGCTTCATGTCCATTCCAAGATTCCATCTGTTGTTAGACCAGAAGATTGTCCATTGGAGAGTTCTCGGGTGTCGCCGGCCAATCTGGAACCACCATATTAAAACAGTAAGCATATTTGACCAGTCTTCATTCATGGAGTTGGTCAGATCTGCTGCTCCTTCCTTCGGACAGAAATTTAAACCTAATCCTAATAAAAGAAAAGGCAAGTGTTATGTTTGTGAGAAACATAATAGTATGCCAGAGAATGCCAACATTGCAAGAGTGGTTCGGGCTTAGCTAACATGGTTGAGGAGACTTTGTTGTCATGGTCTCGGATCTTAATCTGCAATAATTTTCTAGGACCCAAAAAAATAAAATATCAGTTACCGATATTAAAGGAACCAAACTGAAGGGTACAAGAAGCCTTACAAGCACATAAGGGACCCATGCTAAGTCCTTTCAATCTGAAGGCGTTTGTTCAGCCATCCTAGTTTGAGGTCCAAGAAAACTCTCACAGACCTCTCTTAAAAGAGATTCATCTGCTTCTCTGCAATCAAATTTGAAGTTACTGTGATACTGATCTATAATTGAGATCATGTGTGAAGCATAGCTCCTTTTTAAGAACAATTCTGCACTTTAGAAAAGAATGTTGCAAATTGCAAAAGTCACTGACTAATCAGCCCTATTTTTTCTAAATTTAGTGGGCTTTTAGTGCCTACCATGTGAAATATCTTGTGTGAAGAATAGCTTCTTTTATTAGGAAAAACACTCTTTAGGGAATATGCCAACATACTCAATCACTTGAAGAGAACTACTGGAAATAGAAGAAGTAAATATAATTGTTTCTTATATCCTCTTTTTCCTGCATCATACATTTACCATACAATTTAAATAGACATAGATTACCAGCCCTATTAATTTCTTGTTAAAAAAGTAAAAACTAAAACAACAATTCAATTGCAAACAGAGAGTGAGAGCAAAAAAAAAAAAAAAAAAAAATTTAGCCAGCCATGTACAGCAGAGATGAACTTTGATCTTTTTATCACAACCAGAAAAGCGGCCAAAAATTTATAACACCTTGAGTAAATTTTTAAAGGGAAAAAAAGGAAGAATGGTACCTAGAAAGAAAACGTATGTATGACAATAGGCATTGATGATATTCATTAGGGAAAGCATGTTCATTGCCGATAAACTTGGAATGGCAACGTTCAAATATTCACACAATAACATGGGTGTCATAAATTTCATTAATAGTCAGAAGAAGACAGTAGAAGGGGAATAATGGATGCTCCAAGGAAACTAATCAAAGAAAAAGAAAAAGGAAACAAAAGACAAATTCTATCAGTATTATTATTAAGAGAGATGTTCATCTGAAAAGAAAAAGAAACATTTTAATGTCAGAAATTGATTCTTTAGATAGCAGCCTAAAAATATTTGTGTAGTATATGGGAACTAGAAAAACATAGACAAAGAAATGGATTGTGTTTCCATGCACCTTCAAACCAGCCAACAAGAAATTATACCAAAACAAAAAGGCAAGAAAACAAACAATGTTAGTGCTCTTATCAATGGGAACTCATTGATATTGCCTAGTGGTGGATAATACCAATTGCAAGTATCATCGATCAGGAGCAAAACCAAGAGAAACAATACCCGTATCTGTTCCAATAGGAGAAAAAGGATATGAAAGAAGAATAGTGAAGAAATGAGTAAATAAAGATACAACTCAAAAGTAGTTTAGGATGAATTCAAAATAAAAATAAAAATAATAAAATGTGAGCACACTTACAGTCTAAGGTTTAAACTAAAACTATATATAACAGAACATATTGCACCAAGCAGTAGAAGAACACCAATGCTAACAATATAAATACTCTTCGATAAAGTTTCCAATCATCATCTTTCCTGCAAAGAGTATGCTTGATAAATTAAAAGGTGAAAATGCAAATATTACACTATCAAGCATCAATTGTCTTTGATACTTTGAATTCTGCCATAAATCCCACCCACGGTGCCTTCCCATTTGTCACGGGCCGACTTTGTTAGCACGCAAAGACGCCTATGTAGCACTTGCTAACCCCTCGTGGGTAGCAAGTCAGCTTCTCCAATGCCCCTCGGGTGTCAACCCGCAAGGCTAGTGCGCAACAATATAAGCAAGAAAGCAAATACAACACAGTTTGCAAGAAAGGGCTTCAACTTCTCATTAATTGAAAAACGATCAAATTACAATGCTATCAAAATGCTCTCGACATGGCTACGACATAGGCAAATGGCTTGGTGTAGGGGGAGTTACAAGCAACACCAAGACCTTTGACACTCATCCGACAAGCTCGTGTATAACTTTGATTTTCTCACATATACACCCCCCCCTAAAGAGCTTTCTGCGCCATAACCCCTATGGCAGGAGGGAACATCATATTTCCCAGTTGCCCGACTACCCCTGGCTACCTATTTACAAAAATGCCACACTGTGTCATGACATATGCCCAGCTACCCACAATGTGCCCATCACAAGGCAAGCGGCCATGTGCGACATGCACTGGACAAGCTTGGGTTGTGACATTCTCCCCCACTTAATTGGTCGACGTCCTCGTTGACTCAGCTGCTTGAAAGTCTTCAATCTTCTGCTGGAACTCGGACAGATCTTCGGCTTTCTCCCAACTGGTTTCTTCATCTCCAAGACCTTTCCACTTGACTAAGAACTCAAGTCGTGGGCGTCTTCTGATAATCACTCTCCTCTCAGCTAGAATCTCCTCTGCTACTCTGCTTGGTGGCTTCTTGAGGTTGACTGCTGGCCTGGTTGACTGGTTACGTGCTGGATCTTCTGGATCAGGATGATACGGCTTCAGGTTGGAAACATGAATCACTGGGTGTATCTTCATCCAGGGTGGAAGGTCAATCTTGTAGGCAACTTTCCCAACCTTGGAAACAATTGGAAGTGGACCTTCGTACTTACGAATAAGCTTGTGATCCTGCCCCCTAAGTCCCTTTAGTTGTTCCTTCGTGAGCTTGACCAATACAAGATCCCCAACTTGGAACTCCAGCTGTCGACGTCCCTTGTCTGCCCATTTCTTCATTCTTTTAGAAGCTTTTTCTAAGTATGCTCGGGCAATGTCAATGTTCTGCTTCCAGTCTTTAGTAAAGTGATGTGCTTTAGGACTCTTTCCTGTATAAGGCCCATCAAGTGTGTGTGGTAGGAGCGACTGCTGCCCTGTAACAATCTCAAAAGGACTCCTGTTTGTCGCAGAACTCTTCTGAGCATTAAAACAAAACTGAGCAGTGTCTAGTAGCTTTGGCCAATTCCTCTGGTTGACACTGGCAAAATGGTGCAAGTATTCCTCAAGCATGCCATTGAATCTCTCAGTCTGGCCATCAGTTTGTGGATGATAGCTAGATGAGATGTTAAGTTGTGAACCGAGTAGGTTGAATAATTCGGACCAGAAAGTCCCTGTGAACCTGCTATCTCGATCACTGACAATGTTCTTGGGCACACCCCAATATTTGACAACGTATTTAAAGAACAATTGTGCTGTGTCTTCTGCCGAGCAATATTTTGGTGCTGGGATGAATGTGGCGTACTTCGAAAACCGATCCACTACCACCAAGATAGTAGACAAATCTCCCACTCTTGAAAGACTGGTGATGAAGTCCAGAGACACACTTTCCCACGGACGAGTCGGCACCGGCAACGGCTCTAGTAGCCCTGCAATCTTCTTCCGCTCAACTTTGTCTTGCTGGCAGATAAGACACGTTTTGGAGTAATTAACTGCATCCTCTCTCATCTGAGGCCAGTAATACCCCTGTTTCAGAAGGGCATAAGTTCTCTGCCAACCCGGGTGACCGGCCCACAAAGTGTCATGACACTCCTTCATGAGCGTCCTTCGCAGGTCCCCTGCTTTGGGAACGAACAATCGGCTTCCCTTCGCCATCAGTAGTCCATCCTCCACCCAGAACTGACGAGTCTTCCCTTCTTTGGCTAGGTTTATGATGGCTTGAGCAACTGGATCCTTATCCAAGTTCTCTCGAATGCGCTCTCGCATTGAAGTAGCAACACGACTAGCCGATATGTGTGCTACGTAGGTCATTGCCGCAAGCTCAGCCTTGCGACTAAGGGCATCAGCTGCCTGATTACTTTTCCCCGCCTTGTGCTCAAACTCAAAATCAAACTCTGCTAGAAACTCATGCCAACGGCCCTGCTTAGGTGTCAACTTCGGCTGTGTAAAGAAATGACTAACTCCCGTGTTGTCAGTCTTCACAATGAACTTTGACCCCAACAAGTAATGTCTCCACACCCGCAAGCAATGAATAACAGCAAGCATCTCTTTCTCTTGAGCTGTGTACCTCATCTCGGCTTGTGATAACTTATGACTCTCATAAGCAACAAGATGATTCTCTTGAAGCAAGACTCCCCCAAGGGTATAATCAGATGCATCAGTCTGAACTTCAAAAGGCTTCGAGATATCTGGCAAGGCTAAAACAGGATCATTAATCATAGCCAACTTCATGTCTTCAAACACAATTTGACATGGCTCACCCCAATGCCAAATTGTGCCCTTCTTCAATAACTCTGTAAGGGGCGCAGCTTTCCTTGAATAGCCTTCAACAAATCGCCTATAGTAATTTGCTAAACCAAGGAAAGAGCGCAGTTCAGTCACGCTAGTGGGAGTCTTCCACTCTTGGATGGCCTTCACCTTGTCCAAATCCATTCGGACACGACCTTCCTCAATAATGTGGCCAAGAAACTTGATCCGCTTCTGCGCGAAAGAACACTTCTCCCTTTTCACAAACAACTGGTTCCCTCTCAGCCTGTTGAAAACCAGCTGCAAGTGCTGCTTGTGATCTTCCAGAGTGGAGCTATAGATCACAATATCATCCAAGTAAACCACGACGAACTTGTCTAAGTAGCCGCGGAAAACCTGATTCATGAGAGTGCAAAATGTGGCTGGTGCATTCGTCAACCCAAATGGCATCACCAAGAACTCAAATGCACCATATCGAGTGACACAAGTCGTCTTCGGCTCGTCCCCCTCCGCAATTCGAACTTGGTAATACCCGGACCTCAAGTCCAGCTTTGTGAAGTACTTGGCACCACTCAGTTGGTCAAAAAGATCAGCAATAAGCGGTATAGTATAACTGTTCCGCACTGTGACCTTGTTGAGTGCCCGATAATTAACACACATTGGCAGGCTCCCATCCTGCTTCTTCTGAAACAACACCGGTGCTCCAAACGGTGCCTTTGAAGGTCTTATGAACCCTGACTCTAGTAGTTCATTCAGCTGTTTTCTGAGCTCAGCCAACTCAGGTGGTGCCATCCTATATGGAGCCTTTGCAGGTGGCTTGATGCCTGGCACTAACTCAATCTCATGATCAATACCCCTGCGCGGTGGCAAGGTTTGTGGAAGTTTGTCGGGCATGACTCCTTCATATTCCTTCAAAACTCCCTGTATGGTTGGCGGCACTGGCTCTCCATCCCCTTGATCCTCAGTAACCAAGGGTACCACCACAAAAGTAGGTTCATGTCGCTTCACGCCCTTCTTGAACTGAAGAGCCGACAGATGCTTGGTCTCACCAAGTTGTTTGATCACTGCTGGCACCATGGCTGGCTGCTCTCCCATTATCATAAGAGAACTGGCAGCAGGGATTGGAATTGCTTTGTGAGTAAGCATGAACTCCATCCCGAGGACAACATCAAAATCATCAATCTTGGCCACCACAAAATCGACACGGCCTTCCTATGTCCCAAGCTTTACAGACACTTGCTTGGCTTGCCCCGCAGTAGGCAAGGATTTAGAATTCACAGCTTTCATCTGGCCTGAGTCTTTCTCCAACTTTAGGCCCAGCTTCTTGGCCTCCGCTTCAGAAACAAAGTTATGGGTAGCCCCAGTGTCCAGCATGACACTCGTAGCCGGCTTCCCACCAAGATGGCCCTTCACAAACATGAGACCCTTATCCCCGCTCTTCTTGGAACTCTCAGCATGCTTCTTGAGTGCCCCAATAAACCGCAATGCCCCCATCCTGGGCTGATCTTCATCAGACTCGTCCTCATCCTCATCCTCATCAACATGACTCTGAGGTGCTTTACGAACCGAAGCTTGCAAAGCATTGAGTGCAGTTTTCTGTGGACATTCCGCAACTCTGTGCGGTCCATTACACAAGAAACAAGAGATTGTCCTTGGTTTGGAGGTTGAGACAGACCCTCGTGATGATTGTGGACTATTGGAGGGGTAGGAAGGTTTCCTCTGATCCCCTCCCCCACTTTTGTTCTTTCCTGGCTTGCCAAACTGTCCGCTATTGCCTCCACTAGAAGATTGTTGTGGTTTCTTACTAGCAGAACTTTCAGGAGCGTAGTTTGTCAAGCGCTCGGCTGCCGCCTGAGCTGTGGCCAAATCCTGGACCCGCTGTCGTTGAAGTTCGGCCCTCGCCCATGGCTTTAAGCCTTCAAGGAAATAGAACATCTTATCCTTCTCTGACATGTCACGAATGTCTAACATCAGCCCCGCAAATCTCTTCACATACTCTCGGATAGTCCCTGTCTGTTTCAACTCCCTTAAGTTGCGCCGAGCGATGTACTCGACGTTCTCCGGAAAGAATTGGGCCTTCAGCTCTCGCCTCAAATCTTCCCAGGTGTCAATTACGCATCTACCATCTTGTATGTCAACATACTTTATCCTCCACCAAAGTTTTGCATCTCCAGCAAGGTACATCGTAGCTGTTGTCACCTTCGCTTCTTCCGAATCCATTCTCACTGCTCGAAAGTACTGTTCCATGTCAAATAGAAAGTTTTCCAACTCCTTTGCGTCTCGTGCTCCTCCAAAAGCCCGAGGTTCAGGAACTTTCATTCGACGTTGCCCCACACCCTCAGCATACGGGTTGTGGTTGTCATTACCCACCGCTCTCATGGTGATATTGACCTTGGTGTTCAGCTCACCAAGTTCATCTTTCATGATGGCCATGTCCTCCAAAATTTCACCACGCATGGTGTGGACCGCACCCTCCAGTTGTGCTTGGGATTGGTCGATACTACTAACTCGCTCCTCGAGCTCAGCAGCATTGTCACCTGTGCCTTGGACATTCTTATTCCTCTCGAGTGCCCGCACACGGCTAACAAGTCCTTCAAGGGTAGTCACCCTTTCAATCAATCCGGGTATGTCAAACTCTTTCAATGACGCCTGTATGTCTATCATGGAGTCAGACACTCCAGCAAGCTCGCCCAGCTGCGAGTCAATCCAATCGAACTTTTGTTGATTCGTCATTCCCTTCATCATGACAACAACCAACTGCTACTTCCTCAGCGGTTCGGAACGTAGCTTTGATACCAACTGTCACGGGCCGACTTTGTTAGCACGCAAAGACGCCTATGTAGCACTTGCTAACCCCTCGTGGGTAGCAAGTCAGCTTCTCCAATGCCCCTCGGGTGTCAACCCGCAAGGCTAGTGCGCAACAATGTAAGCAAGAAGCAAATACAACACAGTTTGCAAGAAAGGGCTTCAACTTCTCATTAATTGAAAAACGATCAAATTACAATGCTATCAAAATGCTCTCGACATGGCTACGACATAGGCAAATGGCTTGGTGTAGGGGGAGTTACAAGCAACACCAAGACCTTTGACACTCATCCGACAAGCTCGTGTACAACTTTGATTTTCTCACATATACGCCCCCCCCTAAAGAGCTTTCTGCGCCATAACCCCTCTGGCAGGAGGGAACATCATATTTCCCAGTTGCCCGACTACCCCTGGCTACCTATTTACAAAAATGCCACACTGTGTCATGACATATGCCTAGCTACCCACAATGTGCCCATCACAAGGCAAGCGGCCATGTGCGACATGCACTAGACAAGCTTGGGTTGTGACACCATGGTAGACATGCATGAATTATATAAACTAGTCACATAAAAAATAAAAATATAAGACTTGTTTATATGTAGGGAAGAGTTATTTATATTCATGTCTCTTAAACCAAAATTTGGAAACTAAAAGGCTTTCCAATTTGTAGATTATGAATGTATTTTAAGAAACACCTAGAATGTAACCTTTGACAGCTACTCATTTAGAAAGCTATTCTGTAAGTTTTTAATGTAATAAACCCAAGGAGACTCAATAATGTTTAGACAAATTTCAGTTGTCTTCAACAAAGCTAATTGAAAATCGCAATAGAAATTAATTTCCACAAGTGAGAAGGGCCCAATTTTTTTTTTTCTTTTATTAATTGAAAGGCCTTACACAGAGTAAACGCCAAGAAGTCTAATGGTCATAGTTTTTAAATCAAGGAAGAACGGGAAGAATGAAAGGAAAGATGAGATAAGCTTCAAGTAAAAGAATCAAAATGTATTTTTCAATTAGTAAGTACTAAGTACACGAGTGAGCTAGGTATCTGCTCCAACCATAAAAGGATGAGGCAAGTCCATTATGTCTTTATAACTGCAAACATCCATTAGTAAGAGACAAGCTTAAAATATCACTTTTATTCATGTCATTTTGGTCTTCTCTTTCTTTTGTTGCCCTTCTTAAATATTCTCGCTGCTGTACATCAGTGCATTTGTTTCTGTACAACAATGTACATCACCAGAACCCTTTTAATTGGCTTCCTTCATCTTCCCCTCAATTGAAGGAACCTCGATCGGCAATGTTTCTTCACGTGGATAAAAATTATGAAACTAATATGGCAACAAAAATATTCATCTAAGAGACTTCACTGTTAATATCCAGAACATCATCTTCTCACATGATAAAATTTGTTAACTTGCTTCGCTTTTTGATTGTTATAATAATTCAATCAACAAAACTTGTGCTAGAAAACAATCGAAATCATTCGTAAAAGCAAAAATAAAATCACAGAGAATACACGCAATAGAACACAAAGAAAAGCCCATAAATAATAAGACTCCCACAAACTGCAAGTAAAAATAACTATACTCTCTCTCCTTAGTATATCAGTAAGCCACATGAAACCAAAGAGTGAGTACGAATGAATCCCGATTGAGAGGGCAAAGAAAAATGACAAATGATTAAGGAGAGCTGCAATTTGGATTGAAGGGCAGCTACTGAAATTTTGAAATTGGAAGAGGTGTATTGAAGACACAAAATCTCAAAAAACTTGATTCTGGGCAATAATTATGAAAGAACCATGTTTAAGTCTATTTCGTTTTAAAACTACCTTATTATCGTTAAATTTCATGCAAACATGTGGAATTTGGATCCTAGTTTTATAAGAAAATAGAAATGCCAAAAACTTTTAATCATGTACTTCTAGGTTCTGTCCAGAATTCAAACACAAGGTAAACCACACAATAGATCAATAGATCTATGTCCAAACTATCAAATAGATCAATACCAGAACCAGAAGCCAATCAATAATTATTCAAACTAATTTATGTAGAAATATGAAAGAGATTTCCAAAACAGTATATTAATGACTTCACAATAATTTTCTCAAATATTTTCAAAGCGAAGACATTAAGGAGTGTTTTTAAACTTAAATTTGTCAGCAATAAAATGGAAAGCACTGAGAATAGCACATTTAGGTAGAAAGCATAGAATATGAAAATCTGCCTACCTTTACTTCTGCTAAACCAGCTACAAACTTTGAGTTTTCTTTCAGATGCTGAGCACAGACTGCTCTAAACTTACAAGTCTTTCTCAAACTCTCTCTCCGGGGCTCTTAAGTGGGGGAATGGAGAAGAGGACAACAAAATGAAAGTGTTTGCATGTGTGGCCTTCCCTTCTTAAATCAAGTCATATTGAGTGTCTCTTTCTCCTAAATAGATACAAGTGTTCAAGTTGTCCCCCATTATAAGCCTTTAGGAACCAAACAATCTCCCCTAAATGTTATTCCGATCCGAATTTAGAGTAACTTAATGAAATCCTCAACGTCTTTCATTACTTGGACCTAATTGCAAACTATTTCCCAACCTTAAATGCATAAATACCACATCTTTCTTAAATTTCTACACCTTATTACATGTTCAATTTACCTATGAGTTTAATTACTAATCTTAGTTTTATTATATAATTTGTCAAACCAAAATTCAGTTTTATAGTGTCTCAGGAAATTCCTTCATCATGACCACACACAAATAGGCTAGCATTGTTGTCTACTCAATTCAACACATTCAACCTAGAGTGTAGGATGTTACAGGTGGTGTCTCCCTTAGACGAAAAAAAAGTACCAATCAAGTATAAGTGGTTACTAGAATAACTTATCGATAAGAACAGAATTGAAGGCAATTTTTTATTTTTCAAAATTATGTCTGAAATTGCATTAATATATATGGAGTCGGAATTTATATTAACTGGTTCTATTCTCTTTGAGCCGACAGTCATGTCTTCTTGATTCAGGGTCTGTAAAATATTGATGGTGTTGTAATAATAATTACAAGATCACATACATGAATTTAGACCACAATAACTATAAATACTCACGTTATATATCTGATTGAGTCATAGAAGTGGAATAGATGAATTCTCAATTAAATACGCCATGATTAAATCATGAGACAGCTAGATCTTCCTCTTCGCACTCTCTATTTACTGGCAGCTCTCAATGGAGCAAGATGCATTGACTAAGATGACTAAAAGAGGAGAGGGGGGGCTTATTTATGGTTAAACCCTAAGACTCCTCTCATTAAAGACTTCTTAAGACACTCAGCCTACACTAACTGCAATCCACATCTAAAACAAAGAGGTGCACTTGAGCCATATCCAAATGATCACATAAACCAAATAGACTCTTACCATCATTTCTTAATTGGACCAAACCTTAAACCCATTTTTATCAAAACCAAAATCTTACAATTAATGATAACCACATATAAAATTTCTAACAGTCTCCCATTTAGGCAACATTAATTGTAGTTTTAAAATTTTAAAAAATAAGTTAGAAAATGACTCTCAGGAAATGTATAACTTAATTGTAGCCACAATTTTTAAAATATTTGGTTATGAGGTGCACTTCAAATAATCTAGCCCAACTAAGTTGTCAACATCGAATCATGGCAATCATTTTGATCATTAAACAATACAAGACCAATACATGATTACAAATAACCACAATCAAATATGCAAGGGATCCAGATGTGGTAGTGTAGCAATAAAGTAGCATCAACTGTGATCAATATATGCTATTTTGATTGTTGGTCTTCCGAGTGATTTCATTAAAAACTAGATGCTTCCAAGAAGCACTAGAAATCATATAAGCTTAATTTAAGCTTGTATGTCTCAACCAACATCTTGAGATATCTAACTAGTGCCTTTTTGAGACATACCTCCAGATTGACAAAATCGTTATACTTAAGATAGACACCAAGTCTTAAGATTTTAATATAATGACATGTCATATAATCATACGTACACATACAATATTAATCATATCACAATGAAACTAATTATTATTTTCATCAACATAACACACCATCCAACAAGGATGTAAATAACACTTAGGTCACAAAATAACATACATAATATGCTCAATAGTTTGAACAAAACAAATCAAAATCCCACTAACCAAAAACATCAAATGACTCCACAATACTCATGTTATCAAAATGACTTTTGAAAACCCCAATCCTAAGTTCCTTGGTTAAAAGATCTGCTAATAGTTTTCTGTATCAATATGTTTAAACACAATGTCTCATTTATTTTATTTTTTTACAAAATCCCTAGTCATCGACTCTCAATGCACTAGAAATCTTATTGTTCTTTGAAAATAATACAGTAGAACTATTGTTACAATAGATCTTAAATAGTTTAAAAATTGAGACAACCACACAAAGATGAGTTATCATATTCTTCAAGCACATACCATGCTTGGATGCTTTATAACAAGCAATAAACTTAGCTTGTATAGTAAAAGAAGCTTTTTCTTGGAACATTTCAAAGATACAGCTTGCCAAGTTAACATGAAAATATATTTTGAAGTGGATTTAAGATCATCTTTGCAACTAGCAAAATCAGAATCAGAGTACCAATTAATTTAAGGTGATCAATCATTCTATGTACTAGCATAAAAATTTTGTTCTTTGTAAATATTTCATTACTTAATGTT
This sequence comes from Quillaja saponaria, assembly GCA_029379385.1. Lineage (NCBI taxonomy): Eukaryota > Viridiplantae > Streptophyta > Magnoliopsida > Fabales > Quillajaceae > Quillaja > Quillaja saponaria. The sequence goes on along the minus strand of CM055616.1, from coordinate 21,323,919 downwards.
TTGATCTTGCACTTGACTGTGCTAAAACCTCCCAATGTAAAAGCAATGTCAAACTTAGTGCAAACCTAAGCATACAAGCTTCCGATTGCACTAGCATAAAGCACATTTCTCATGGACTTCCTATGAGATTTATTAACGAGACACTAATCTAATTGTGACTCTTGACAATAAGTAAATCCCCAGTCTTACATTTATACACACTAAACTTATTCAACACTCAATCAATATAGGCTTACTAGGAAAGACCTAACAAAGATGAAACCTATCCTGGTATATCTCAACACCAAGAACAAAAGATGTTTCTCTGAGATCCTTTATCAAAGGTCTTAGACAACACCAAATTTGTCTCATGAAATAAATCAATGTCATTATTGACAATAAGTAATATATCATTAACCATTATCAGGATATGATAAACTTGCTCCTTCTGACCTTAATGTATATTTATTACATCAATGTCACTAATTCAATGTGATAAATTTGGAACCCATTTGAACCCAATGAGTATACAACATTATGAAAGTTCAACTAACTCCCATACATCACTATGTACTATGGACTGTGTCACATCTCACATGACATCACTCTATATGCCTAACAGTGGGCTAGAGACAGGTGCTTAGGATTCTAATGATGAGGAACTGCATCAGGAATAAGTAACGAGAATAGGTGATGCAATTTTAATTATTCTTAACTTTCTCCCATCACCTATTCTCATCACATGTATAGGTGATGTGGTTTTTGTCAAGAAATGTAGAATAAGGTGACAACTAATTTTTCTCTTTCTTTACTAGTAGTTGAAAACCTTTCCAACTCAACAAATCAAACTCTAAGAACTTAGCAGTGTGAGTTACTACTATCTTGATTCCACGTATAGATAGAACATGTATCTTTTAGAGTGATCTGGATAACTAGTAAAGTAACAAAAGAAATAAGGTCAATTTTCTTCTTATTTGGGTTATGTGTACTTATTTCAGCTAGACACCCCCTTATACGAAATTGTTCATGCTAGATTTTCTCCCAGTCCACAACTCAAAAGGTGTGTTAAACCTTGATTTAATGGGAACTCCATTAAGGATGTACAAGCTAGGTTAGGGACTTATCCCCAAAAGTATTTAGGGAAGTTTGACATTTTCATTATATTTCCCATCATTTCCTTAAGGGTACTGTCATTGCCTACACGGAGGCATGACAGCTAGACGAATGGATAACCAAACCTCCGTAACATGAACTTCAAATTAAAGAAATACACATGACCATTGACCTACTAAAAGTTAAAAGGAAAGAAAAAAATCTTGTAAAACACAATTAATATATAAACACAATTTGATTATAAGGAATAAGTAACTTAAATAAAATTCCGGTAGGGGTTTCTCGTAAAGTAGAACATGCTCGAGTAATACATATACCATATATAACCCTGTTACACAACAACAAGGCAACAACAATAGTACAATAACCACAAGGAGCTTGCCATGAGTGGAAGATATATCTCTACATTGATGAAATAGTAGAAACTAACCATGCCAACATCTTTGTAGGATCATTCCCTTTGAAGCATGATTACCACGTTAAATTGCTTCTGTAAGATTCATGTTAATCGCCAAGGTGAGCCAATTTGGCATGATGGAACCAATGGTTGTCCCATATAAGCAAGTTATTGCACAATCTGAGTCAGGTGGGAATTGGAACATGTTGCTAGAGAAGATGATGAATAGGACTTTAGTGACATGCTGCAAAGATAGAAATAAACATGTTCCTCATCCAAATCCATCAGCCTAAACAAAATATTCATGCTATAAACAGTAAAAAGAAAGGAAAACAACCTAAGGTTTCAAAGCCCAAACTTTATTCTGGAGAGTTGCTTATCCAGGAAGAACCGAACTCCTATCACCTTAAATGAGTACTTCCCAAAGAGGTTCTTTCAAGGTAAACAAGTAGAGATTGTGCATCTGATATCATGTTATAAGGTTAAAGAAAGAATTATTGAAAATCCAGAAGTCCAAGACCTAATTTTAAAAATTACATGGTTGTATCAACATTATTGAATTGTTGCCACTACCAGGTTCAACACGAGAAACACTCATGGAAGTTCTAAAGGAGCTAAAGTTGTATATTTCTAAATTTGCATTATCTACGAAAAGTGATAATGTCTCATTCTGTTGTTTGACTATGATCCATTTCACTAATGAAGACTTGTTTCTTGGATTAGAACCCTACAACAGGCCGCTTTTTATGTCTACCTATATCTAGGAGCAAAGATAAATCAAATGTTGAATGATAAGGTCTGTTGTGATTATAATGTGCACGACAACTGCAAAAGATCTTGGGGTCTCAATGGAAGAACTTTCCCAAAGTTAAATGGTGATCCAAGGTTTTAATTCAAGGAGCACAATGCACCATAAGGACAATATATCTTAAACTTCTAACTTAGAAGTTGAAATCTACTACCTTGTTCCATGTGATCGACAACAAGGCTACTTAAAAGAGTTACTTAGGCTGACCATGGATACACGAGAATGGAATTGTCTCACTAATGCTTCAAGTATTACCAGGACCATATGAGGAGAGTTTAACTCAGATTTGAAGCCATTAGTAAAGGCAAAAATTAACTTTCAAAGTTTTACTTAGAGGAAGGAGAGATGAACAAAATCATTTGTTGAAGATTCCATTGACAAGTCAAGAGAAACTCAATAACAAGAAACCACTCCAAATGACAACTCTGAAGAAACTTTCTGTTGAAAATAAGAAGGACACAATCAATGAAACATCGGCTACCAGCAAGCTTGGTGATAATATAATAATAAAGATGTTGACATCTTCTATATTTGTTCCTCTACTTTGCAATGTCCTAACTTCTCGACTTGTAAAAGGTTCAGTCACCATTTGCAGAATGCTCTAAAAAGAAGGGACTGTTAAAAAGGGAAAATATTTAAGAATTAAAGAAATACCATATAATTCCATTAACAAAGTTGGATAGTTCTCTTTTAGAAAAATTACTTTTTGGATTCAAAAAATCTTCTCAGAAGAATGGTAAGTCATTAGATAAGGAAGATGTACATAATCCAAAGAGTTACAAGCTATTGACCAAGGCATGCTATGACTCTGCAAAGCGGGGGGCAAAGGACAACTAAATCCAGATCTCACCGGAGAAGATACATGGTCTCAATGAAAGACAAACAAGACTATAACAAAAAAGGTATGATGTTCCTATCCTAAATGCTAGACTTGGGTATAAGACAGACAAACCTATCAAGATATATGTGAGAAAGGGTGATAAGAAGTTAAGTTCCTAGCATATCACTATTAAGGTTGAGGATAGTTTAGGAACAAGTGACAGATCTTGTCTTTATGTTTGATTAGTTTGAAGGTCCTCAACTATTCTCAGTGTCACACCTTGAGAGAGAAAAACCTCTTCTTAAACACAAAAGTCCACACAAGTAAAACTTTCAAAAATCATCTTTTAAAAGTAGAGAAGATGATGAAAGATGACGAATTGAAGTATGATGATGAGGTGTGCAGTCTCATACCATCTCGTATGCGTTATGTTAATTCATTAGAAGTTGAAAAAGACAGATAAATTAAAGTAGAAAGACGAACAATCATGCATACTCTCCCTTTAAAGGATGATAAGGAAGCAATCTATAATGAGACAGAGATAATGCTACAAGCTATCACATCACTATGGAAGAGGATGATGACTCTGAATCACCTGATACAGAACTTGAAGACACCCTATTATCTTTAGAAGATGGCCCATTGATTACTGTGGAAGAACTAGAATAGATCAATCTTAATAATGAATACCTGTGACGAATCTTGTTAAACCATTGGCCAACTGGCTAATTTGTGTGTCGAGTGTCCTTAATGATGCTACTTGGCTTTGAACATTGAATTGGTCCTATACATGCATTACATGAACATGTCTCTCTAAGGATGGTTCTTTTTAGGTGCCACCACTCTTGATTATGCTTGGAAGCTGGGAGGATAATTAGGCTTCATAGCATTAGAAGGCCCTTGATTGTTCCAATCAAAATTAGGATGATTTCTCCATCCCGGATTATATGTGTTGGAAAAATGGTCGTCTACCTGTTATAGTTCCCTAAATATTCCACTACTTTAGTATTAGAGAATTGGTCACTAGTGTGACCATTTCCACATATCTCATAACCTATGATTGAGCTCTTGATTGCCAGAACCCCAAGATTATCAAATCTTTTAGCTAAACCCACCATTTGTGTAGTTAAGGCAGAAATGACGTCTAGTTTATGTACACAATAACTCTTTGGGTTGCTAATATTTGAGATGACCATTGATAATTATTGGAAGCCATCTCTTCTAATAGCTTATATGATTTGTCAATGTTCTTTCCTATTAATCCATTGCCAGCTACGACATCAATGGTGGTTCTTGTTTGGCTCACCAAACCATTATGTTTGGACTTGTAGCGACTTTGGAATACCATGGTGAGGGGCTCTTTCGAAAAAAGTCCTTGTACCTTTTCCAAGCTTCATAAAGAGATTATTGGTCTAGTTGCATGAATGAAGTGATCTCATTCCGCAACTTAGTTACGTTGGCTAGTCGAAAGAACTTCTCCAAGAACTTTTAAGCCTAGTCGTCCATGTAGTAATGGAGTTAGATGACAATGAGATAACCATATTTTTGCCTTGTGTCAGAGTAAGAGAGGAAAAAGCCTCAAACTAATAGCATCATCAAAATTGCCATTGTACTTGAACATGTTGCACAACTCAAAAAACATAACAAGATGGGCATTGGGATTATCTTTTCGTAGGCCACCAAATTGAGCTAAATGTTGAATCACTTGGATGGTGCCAGGGTTAATTTCAAAATTATTGGCTTGCATTGCCAGCCTTTGTATGCTTGAGAGGAGGACTTGAACAATAAGACAACTGTAATCAAGTAAGGACTTAGGTTCTTGTTCATTAGCCTCTGTTGGAATTTTTGAAGAAGCTTGTTCATTCTCCTTTCAAAGCCTTCAAATAGTACTATCGATCTCGGGATCAAAAGGAACAACCTCCACGCTACTGGTTTTTTGCATAAACATTCACAAGTACCTGAAATTAAATAAAAAGAAAGTCTGACAATTGTTAAATACTAAAATTAACCAACCCTAATTTTATCCAAACAAGTGAAACTTTGAGATTGTTAACTAAATTACTAAAACAAATAAAATTTAAAATATATAGAGATGACCCTAAGATCACTAATTTTCATCACACGTCACTAGACTCGCTTTTATCTTGTCATGCCTAGTTATGGTACCATGTTATTAACCTAGGATTCTAAGTTAATTATAAGTATCTTTCGAGTTGCTTCTAATTATACCTTACTTAACCAATTCACTATATGTATATGAGAATTGAATAAAGCAGGATTCCTTAAAACTAGACCTAGATTAGCTACACAAGGTATGAAAGAATATGTCTATCTTACATATAATTTGAATTCAAACAACTAGGTGAATGAATTCAAACGAGTGCTATTTCACTCAAGGCTAAACCTAGATTTCTTTTGTCAAGGTTCCTCTAAGTTACCAAGTCAGTCTAATTGGTGATTAAGCAATTAGAAGCATTATACATGGAATGAAATAAATAATATAAGTACTAAACCCACAACAATCCATAAAAATTAAATCAAGCTAAATGAGAGTTCCATTGTAATCCTAGAAAAGGGAATTAGTTCATGCATGTTACTTAGTCTAAACATGACTACAATTAAACAAATCATTAAGAACATACAAAGAAACTAAAAGAAAGGAAGAATAAGAGAAAACTATGAAGATCATTAGTCTTCAAGCTTTTATTATCCTTGCTCCTCTTGCTTCTTGCACTATTGATTATCTCTATATCTCTAGTATTCATTGGCCAAATTATGTATCTTGAATCCTCAAGCCTCATGTCTCTTTTAAGCTTCAAAACCATGAGTTTGAGTCCAAATTAGAATGGATTTCTCAGGTGAGTGCCTGGGCCACGCTTTTCTGGCACCATGACATTGAAATCAGACAAAAATGTGAGAAATGACGTGTTAAGCGCTTCGACTACAAGGTTCTAGCATTTTGGGGCCATTTGTTGTTGTCTAGATATGCAAAGTCAGAGGGGTCCAGTGTTGCAATGCCTAGACTCCCCTGATGTGTAGTCTTCTGTGTTGCAACCTCATTTTTCCACGGCCTAGGCGCTAAACTGAGCTGAAGTCCTATTTCCTTTGAAATTAGTCTTCAAATAGGTCTCCTTAACTTTTGTACTTTCAAAACACACAAACTAAGTCATTAAATAATGGAATTATTATTCAATAGGTAAATCCCAATCAAAGGCAACTAAAACTTAACATTCTAATGCAATACAAAGTATACTGAAAAACTAAACAACTTGTAAAATAAAACTCGAGAGCTTAACTAAAATGAATGAACAAAGTGATTAAAATAAGTTATTTCATAAACTTATCAGTTTCCTAAGTTTGAGTGGGAAATGATCAACTGAAGAGGTATGAGTAGTTGGTTGTAGGGAATGACATAAAACCTGAAGGCTGCTTTATTTCATTACTTTCACAACAGTGCTCTAGTAAGTCACTCAGGTTATCAAGCCACCCTGAGTAGAATAAGAGCATTGTTTTATTGAAAGGGGATGAGAAAGGAAGCGAGGTAGCATATTAGAGAGTGACATTTGCCTAGAGGACTAAATACATCCCCCAGGCTTCTCAAGGGTTGCTATAGCCCCTAGCAATCCCAACAAAGATTTGGACTAGCATATCCATTTACTTCATTGAAGGGTTTCCTAGATCCCAGGGCTATGATGTAATACTGGTAGTGATAGGATAGGCTAAGTAAATATAGCCTAATTCATCCACTGAGTCATCCCATCACTACTTCTAGTGTTGCTCAAGCTTTCTTGAATCAAGTTTTCTAACTTCATAAGATGCCTAAATCTGTAGTTTCTGACAAGGATGAGATTTATAAGTTCTTTTTGAAAGGAATTGATGAAGAAAATGGGAGTAAGGCTTGAATCTATCAACTAGATATCGTGAACTAATCAGAGGTGTTAAACAGGTGTTTGGAAACATATTTGAGGTGTATGTCTACTGACAAACCTTGGGAATAGGAAAATTGGTTACTTTTAGCATAATCCTGGTATAATACCAACTTTTCATTCTGCAGACAGACAACTCCCTATGAGGCAAGTCTATAAACATGCCTTACCTCTTCATCTATCATACACCTCAAGTGACTCATCTAATGATGTGGTAGATAGACCTTTGGTAGCTACGAAGGTTGCACTTCAAGATGCTTAAATTCTATTTGATGAGAGTTCAGGATAGGGTAAAAGCTTAGGTGGACAAGAAGAGATAGCCAGAGAACTGGTAGAAGGAGATTGGGTTTATCTGAAATTGCATCCTTAAAGACAATTTTTTGTTGCCAACAGACAACTCCACAAGTTAGCTTACAAGTATTATAGGCATTATTAGGTTCTTAAGATGATTGGAAAGGTGGCCTACCAGTTGGCTAAGCATGCTGACACTAAGACTATATACTACCTTCCACATTTCCCAATTGAAGAAGCACACAAGTAATATTCAAGCACAGGTGGATTTGCCAGAATTTTCTGAAGATGGAGTCATTGTATTACAGCTTGTTGCTATCATTGATAGGAAATTTGTCAAGAAAAATAACAAGGCAATGACTCAACTATTGGTGCAGAGGGCACACACTTATCCAAAGGATGCCACTTGGATGGATCATCACTAATTCATTCAACAGTTTATAGAATTTGCTATTAACACTTAGAGGTCAAGTGCTCTTTGAAGAGGAAGGTAATGTTAGAGGTCGTTTTAATATAAGGTTAATTATGTAATTGTTCTTTTACGGACTTTAGGATAATTTGCTTTTGCTTGTAGTTTCATGGGTTGTTGCTTGTAGTCGTTGTAACGACGGACTAAGTTGGATAACATAAACCATCTATTTCCCTTTTCAGGCAAGAATTGATCCAGGCCTGAGTATATAGACAACTGGACATCTATCCTTGGTTTTTTGTCTAATTTCTTATGAAAATTCTCTTAACTTCTCTCTGCCTTCTATTTTCTTCTTTATTCTTCTCTAAAATTCTTTTGTTACCATTGGATTCTTAATTTGAGTCTAACAGCTTTGATGTCTCTAATGATGGTTTCTATAGTCCTTCTCTCGATGCCATAATCGTACTTTCTGAAGATTCATATTTGCACAAGACAAAAGGCGCGAATTCCTTTCATGATTCACTGGAAGTGGTGGTTTGGCAGTTATAACAAAAAAAGAAGCACTAACTTTGGAAAGATGGATGCTATTTTTTATTTATTATTATTATTATCTTTGCAGGCAACATAAGAACTTAGTGATTAGTGGAATCTCATGTAGGTTGGTGAAGATCCTGTCATAGATATCTGGATGGCTGATAATCTGCCTAATATTGCAATTTTTTTTATGAGTACTAGCTGATAAAGGGATATAGGCAGCTCAAGAACTCCTTACCTAGTTAGCCATCCTAATCTAAAAGCTAATCTAGAGCTAGAATTCCTAATCTATCTTGGGTTCCCTTTTCTTGATTATAGGCAGCCCTTATCGCCAAATGAAATATAATACTCATTTTATTAGAGTCCTAACTGAAATAGTGTCCCTACATCAAAATTGGGGTAAAATTGTGATGCTTTGATAAGAATAAAGAGTTGGGCCTCGTATTATAAAAGAAACAGACAATGAATTTGAGCTAAGTATAGGATGTTGGACTATGATTTCTTGCAAAACTAAAGATACATTATACATAAATAAAAGAATCATGGGTTGCAATTGACAAAGACATCACGAAGGTCCAAAAATTTCATAGATTCTAAAAGTCTTCCTTCAACGGAGTCTTGATGAATCAAGAATTTTAGAACACATAGCCAAATTCAATAAATAGATATATGTATGGAGACTTTGTTCACTCTACATTACCAAGACCGTGTATGTGAACAAATTTTGTGTGAGCATTTGTATGAAGCAAAATTTCAATCCAATTACAAAGCAACATGTGGCATTGGAGCTAATCAAAATGTGCCACGTGTAAATATGGTGTCAACAAATAACAAATTTTCAAGTAAATCAAATAATTTATCAGTGGCCAATAAAATCGCACCACTATACAAATTGACACCATTAAAATTTAAATTATTCAAGTCGATAATCTCATTTACTTGGCAAAATAAATCACGTCAAATGGTGCACCCAGCATGCTTCAAGACCTCTATGAATAGCAAGCTCCCTCATTCTTTAAAAGATCCCAGGTAGAAATATTAAAGCTCAGCAAGATTCAAGTCAAAAGACTCACATGCCTCTCAAGTTTTCAACCATAAACAATCCATCAAGTTTGTTATTTTTCTAAGTTATTCACAGATGCACTGAAGATTAGCATAAACGAACCCCTTGTAATTTCAGGATCAAGTCTTAAAATCTCTTGAATCGCCAGCAAATCCAGAGAGCTAATTAGAGGAATCTATTATTTTTTTATTGTAAAAGAATATTCACATAGATTGTAATCTTTAGCTGATATACAAATTATTCAATACTATTTTAATTTACACGTTTCTTGTCATTTGTTTTATTGGCAAATAATTCGTTACAACCTATTTTAGAAAAATATCATTTTCTACACAATGAAAAATTGGATTTATTAATTTTCTATTTATATATATATATATTGGAAGTCATGCTTTCTATTCTCTTCTTTATTTAAATTTAGCAATTGAATTTTGGTGATTGCACTACAAGAAATTACATCATCTGCGTCTGCATAATGGTAGTCCTAAAAAAATGTAGATACAGGGATGATTTTCGTGTGACCATGTCAGCACACATTTTGTATCTTAGTATAGACATCAATTGGACTATATATCACCAGATTAGGTAACTAGTTTACATAATTAATTCTACATTAATGTCGTTTTTTTCGCATGTTAAATATTTTATATAAATTCAACTTTTTTTTTTAATTTCTTTTTTGTATAGTTCTTATGTATACCATATACTATTGAGATGACTCCACTCGTACCTGATTACTGTTTTGATAGGCGGCCTAGATGGGCTGCTATTGTACCACTCATTTGTTTTCATCTTGTAGAGTATCACATGCCAGATAGAGTGTTGCGTCAATTTGGTATCATACAGACCCTGCATTCAAATTCAGAGATTAAGATTGATCAGAGATTGCATAGGATTGATCTTAGGGTAGATGGTAATGTTGATTTTTGTATTGAACAGTCCACGTTCATCTAGGTCTAGGGCATAAGACAGGATTTTATTGTGACATTACATATGTTTCATAGATATCTGGATCATATACTAGAGTACATGCAGACAAAGAATTACAAGGAGATTGTTGAAACCACAGTATGCTCAACATAGATTGTATGCTTGTTACAATAACTTGACACCAGTTACGATATTACATAGTCACTTACATATCAGGACAGAACCAGTTACACAGTCTGCCTCATCTTGTCAATTCGATGATGTAGTTGGTCTATCGGCCCCATATATCCCATCTCTATCAGTTCCGATGTTTATCAACCATCGATAGAACAGTTGAGCCATTATTCCGATTATACCTTGCCATCCTACTTGTGCCTCTTTTTCATTATTGTAGTACTCCATTAACATTTGCAGTTATGTTAACCCCACATACAAATGTGATAGAAACCTGCAGAATTCAGGCATTGATCTAGAGCAAGCATCACAAGATGTATTGGACAACTTGAAGTTTCTCGACAAAACATATTTAGGAATGGGCCCAAAACCAATTGACAGTACCAAGGGGCCTAGACCAAATAGGAGGAGGAATATGCCTAGCAGGTATCAGGATTCCAAGTCAACTTGCCAACCAAGCTTAGTGCACGTGGAGATATTGGGGAAAAAAGAGATATTTAGCTACTAGATGGCGTGAGGCAGGAGATATGGAAAAAATTAGATAATTTCTATCTCCTTCCTTTATCTTCTCTCTATACTCTTTCTCTCTTTTGCTGCTACTACTTTTCCTTTTCTGTGTATTGGACCCAGGTCACTCAGTGACTCTTTCCATGGTTGTATTTAAGTAAGTAATGAAAGTGAGTAGTACTCGTGGACCCGTGCTTACTCTTTTTCTCTGCTTACTTCAGTGCTCTAACTGATAAGGTAGGATTTGTATACCTATCAAAATGACACGTGTATAGAGTGCATGACAGTTATAGATGGGCTACACCAGTGGCCAGGTGGCCTGGCATTCCTAAGTTCATGGGAAACACAACTAGCAGAGTGATGATGATATTGATAATGGCCAGGTGGGTGACTTCTCATGAGTTTCGAAGCAGTTTCTACCCAGAAGGAACCTGCATGCAAATTGAAGACAATCATATTGTGGTACTCATTGACTATCTAGATTCATTTGATTCATTTATTGTATAAATTCATTGATTTATAGATTATTCAAATAATAATTTTTAGATTCTATAAGATATTTTACATATAATAAGTATTCTACATTGGATGTATGAACTTAATTTTATAATATTTTCAGGATTATACAGCATCATAAAATATTACAGAATCATTCAATTACTTTTCTAAAACTTTTTATAATAATTAGATGTGACTAATCAATCAAGCAAATTTAAGCTATCATTTTAGGAGATCGGTGATGTGACTAATTAGCTAAGCATTTCGACTTAAAAGGCATGCTAAATGACCAGACGATCACGAGTATAAACTTTAAATGTTCAAGTATATATTGAAGTGACAATACGATCACGCATATAAACTTTTAAGACTTGAGCACGTATTGAAGTGATAATACAATGACGAGAACAACATTTATAACATCTACACCACGTCCATTTATTAACTTATATAAAGGGTTTCAAGATTAAAAGACTTAATAATATCTACACCACAAATTTCTTCAAAAACTTAATCTTGTTAACTAGAGAAAATGCCAAAGCAATTGTACGGACATTGTGGTTGTCGTAGATGTTGTTGTGGTCACAGGTCTTGAAGTGAATCGAGACGTCCAATGACTTCATCGTGTCGATAAGTATATGAATCTGAATGAAGTCACATGGTATGATGTCAAACGAGAGTTTAAATGCATCATTGTCTATTCTATGAACTGGTTAAGTATTGTTAATCACATAATGGTTGATCATGTTACCAAAAATCCAAAGAAAATTGGGTAGTTTGGGCAAGGGAGCAAGAGTACATTAGATGGTGCGAAATAAGGTTATGTTTAGCAGATCAGATAAGTAAAGTTTGATAAGATATTTCCATGTTATCTAGCCTAATTAACTAATTGGTGCATGCCACTAAGTAGTACCAAAAAAAAAAAAATATTCATAATGGGGGTTTAAACATGTTGAAACTAGATTATTCTGTCTTTACATGGGTGATGATATTATGACAGATAAGATAAGAGAACAATGTACTAAAATAAAATAAAAATTTCATATTGTCTTAATCCCCTCCTTTTTCTTTGTCAACTCTCATTCCCCAATATTTTTTTTTTAATTTTTTTTAAAAATATTTTAAAGTCAAAATTATACAAACAAAAGTTTTTTTTTTCTATAAAAAAGATATAAAATATATGATTTCATTTCACTTGTCACTAATTTTTTTTTTAGCATTATGCAAAATAAAAAATAAAAAAAATATATTATTTTAAAAATATTTCGTGTCATGATAATTACTACAATATATATATTTTTTAAATTGTTGAGATTATATATATATATATATATATATATATAAATTATATGAACAAAAATATAAAAATTATTTATAAATTATATGATTATTCTGTTCAGGGTTCATATCTTGTCTCTAATCTAATTATGCACTAAACATAGCATAAGATAAGTGTTTATCTGCATATGGATTTATCTTCGTTAATCTTTATAGGATACAATATCTTATTATGCGACCAAATGCAGTTGAAGGTGCGAGATGAAATCATATTGTAGATTACACAAAATATCTATTCCAAAGGAAATCTTAGCAACTTTATCACGTTAAACACAAAATAACTAAAGTCTTCAAAATATTAAAGTGTGAAATAATAACCAAATACAATGAAGACTGGATAAATATCATGCTTGGCATAAGGCAACTGTTCTCAACGATGAGCTAAAAACCCCACCATGATAGAAATTGAAATTGATGCGAAATATGAGAATGATGATTACCTGTCTGATTGTCTTGAGAGTGACAGGAATGGTTCTTTTTGCTAATTGTCTTCCATTGTCTTTGCCAGCATATTGCTTAACTACAACATGTGTATTTCTTCATTATTGTAACTACTTATATAGTAAGATAATTTTTCAAAATAAAATTTAGTATTATTTTTATTATAATTTCATGTCAAGGCAAAATTGTAGAATATGGCCTAAGGTAGACAAATAAGTTGAATCATTAATTCATGTGACAATAGAAAATGAAATGCTCATACCAAACAAATAATAGAACATGTCCTGATAAGTTGAATCATTATTATGTAACTATTCATTTTTGCAAATAAATACGAATAGCAGAACATGTCATGATAAATCATCAAATTCGTAACCTTAAAACACAGAATCCCAACCCTTAAAAATCTAACTTAAATCCCTAAGCTAACCCTAAGCCTAAATGAAAAAAAAAAAAAAAAACCAAAAAAAAAAAACAATACCTAACTCTAAACTAAACATAAGCCTAAACCAAAGAGGGAAAAAAAAAAAAAAAAAACAAAAAAAAAACAAAAGGAGTTCGCATCTTCAACATGCTGCTCAGATGGATGCTTTTTCAATTTTTGTTTTCCATGATTTTGCAAATTGAATATGCAAATTGTAACTAATATGGATGCTTAATCATCTTGGAGTTTACTGTTAGTAGTATATCCTACAAGCCAATGACATTAGATGTCTATACTTGTATTAGCAATCTTATTCAGTTATTAAGAACCATGATGTAATAATGCCTATGAGATATATTTTCTCTAGCTTTATTTTTGAAAATTCTCAATCCTAGGATCATTACTAATGGAAATAAATGATCTAATTAAATTAGTACATGTTATATTAGCTCAAATGTTGAGGATGATCGATCTGATGATCACTTATGTAGTTGACACTATAAGAAACTTGTAGGTGCTTTAGAGAATAAGTTCATTGAATTGACTCAATCATAGAACATTCATTTAGACTTTTATTTGTAAATGAGAGTTCTTCATTGTAATAGTGCAAATAATCTTTAGACCTAAGACATCGTAGATACCTTGTATATAGGTTATCATGCTTTGACACTATCTAAGTATAATTCACCATGGGTTACACAGGGGTAGATTTTAGGTATTACTATATATGTATAGAGATATATGAGTGCACAATAAATGATTTATCGCTCTTAGTAAAGAAAGAGAATGATCGATGTTATCTAGTTAAGACATAGCTCAGAAAGTCCTTGGTCAAGGTGGTGTGAAACTAGATTAGATAATTTAGGTTTCATCACATGAGTTGTAATTTATAGATAAATACAACAAATTAAACAATTTAGGGTTTGACTTTAATCCATGCTCTAAGTTTAATCAGGAACATTGAATGATGAAAACATTGAATTGTATAGTAACTGATAACAGAAAGGTTCACATATATATTTTTATTATTTGGGTAGCTATCATATATTGCTAAGCATCAATCTTGACTTGTAAGTAATATGAGAATTAATTTACTAATTAATTCTATTTAATGGGTAAATCAAACAATAGTTTTAATTTAAATGAATTAGATATGGATCTAATTGAAAAACACATTAAGTTAATGTGACCCACTGCTAATTTAATATGAAACTAAGGGATCACAAAAAAGAAAGGATGTAAATTGATTAAGACAAGTTTTGGGCTTCCATGTAATTGCAAACAATTGGTATTTAAATTTAAATTAGGATTGTCCTATTTTAACTAAAACTCTTATAGTTAGGATTTGATCATATCACCTAAAGTTTAGCTAATATCCTACTTACACGAGGTTAGACCTTAAATGTAATGTACATAACTTTTATAAAAAATAAAAAAAATACCACAGAGAACAAAAGTTCTTTGCATTAGAGAATTTTGGTAAACTGGGTGTTTGTGAGAACAAGAGAAAAATCTCAACACTTGTTCTAGCGAAGAAGTAGGCTTTTGGCAACCATCTTGGAGCTCTTGATTGATTCATTTGTATGGATACGCTTATAGGTCGTACACCCTGTTCAACTTTGTGGATCAAGCTAAAATCATCCTAATTGCTTCAAGATAATTCTATTTATTAGATTAATAGGACATATAGGCTCATAAACTATAGAAAAATTCTAGGGATTTGGTTATGTCACAAAATTTTAATTTTCATTGTGCCTGACATAATCAAATTCCTTATCGTATTATCAAAGCCAACTCTATTAGTTTATAAATTGATATTGATTCCATTATTGTGATTATGATAAATATGATTCTTAACATGAAGTTTCTATTACTCTATTATTTTATTTTTGATCAATTTTATGAATAGTTCTTGAATTGATCTTATTTCAAAATCAAAATAATTAAGGTATTCCTAATCAGTTGTAGGATTTTATAAATAACATTGTTTTAAACTAGATGTTTTAAATTATACCACTTATGAATTTGATTCATTAAGTTTTGGTATGATATTTTTAGTTAAATCTAAATGATTACCTCTTCCCGTTTAATAGTTTTATTGAAAAGTTTTAAATGTTTTGATTGAAACTCATGGTAAATTTTGCATTATCTAATAGTTAGTTAATTATAATAATAAAAAGGAATCAGTTTGACAAATGGCAATTACATTGTCTTATTTTCAACAACTAAGAAAATTGAATTATGTGTCACATTGGATGTGCAATCACTTCATTTTTTTTTTAACCTAAACTTGCACCTGAGCTGGCCCATAAACTTTATTAATTTTAAAAATCTAAATCATGGTCAGAGCAGAATCTAAACCATGAACTTACAAAAATATAAACTTGGGTACTATCCCACTACAAAAAGCAAAAGAAAAGCATCTATACTAGAATATTTGCTAGCAACAGTCCAGACATAAGTTGTTTGCCACTTATTAAGATAAATAATCTTATGCACTTGAAACGAAAGACCATTTAAAGTCTAAGAAACCCTTGCCTTGAATCATAAGCAATGTTAGCAATATAGTTTGCTACTCTCTACAATGAAAAACCTTGACATAAAAACCTACAACAAGTGCTTCAATTCCCGAAATTTGCCATATAGCATTCGAAGTGGATTAATCTTATGGTTTACACAATGAACAAGTGACAATGAATCTCAATTAACAATTACATTCACATATCCCTCCTAAGCACAAACCATTAAACCTTCTAGTAATGCTTCATATTCAACCGCCATGTTGGATTGAACCCCCGAATAAGACTCACAAGCTAAAAGAAACTCACCATGTGAAGATCTAATGGTACCTCCCGTAGCAACCTCACTCGGATTACCACGAGATCATCCATCAGAATTAAGTTTAACAAAAAGAGGAGAGGGGGTGCCCTTTCAGTATAATGACTTTCTTCAACAACATTCACTTAGGAATCTGAACGAAAAAAAAAAGAGTTGAAATGAATCCTTCAAACTCAACTTTACCTTACCGTTTAAAGAATTTTTTTTTAGCCCAAGCAGTTTCAATACTTGTCTGACAACACTTAAAGAACTTATGGTAATGTTATCAAACTCTTTAGCATTATGAGCTTTCCAAATCTCCCACAATCAACAAGAGGATATCGATCTCAAATAACCTGATAATGAACTAGTATCTTGATGCCACCAAATATTAAACATATAATGAATATGTACTACCTCGAAATCAAATCAAAGCAATGCATAAAAAAATCCACACTTCCCTTGCAACTTGCAAAGATTTGAAAAGACGGTTGATACGGATTTTACAAACTTAAGTGCGTATGTCGTCTTCAAGTAATACAATGATAAATATAGATCGTTCCCATGAGAACTAATTTACTTCCTAAACTAAGTATCAATATTATTTAGCCTAATTCTAATCAAGCCAATACAAATTCAGAGATTATCAAGTAAATTATAAAAAGATTAAAACTAACATCAAGGTTCACAATATCCCTTACATTATAACTAATTAACGTTTACTTAATTCAATTTTTGCAATAGTTTAGATATTAACCCAAATTTCTTAATCAGTTAGTAACATATTCCTTTGTTTAGCAATTATATATTTCCTTTAGTCTAATTTCCTATATTCCTATGGGAATTATCCTAAGACAAACTCATTAAGAGCCAATCTTTTTGGTTACTTATGGTTAAAGAGTATATTCCTATCTCTTCAATAAATTATATTATTCAAATTATATGAACAATCCAAACACAAGTTATATTGCCTAAGGCTAATCCCAAAATTGACTCTTCCAAGTAAATACCAGAATTCTTAATCAATCTAACTAGTGATCAATCAATTAGAAGCATTAAGTAGAAGGCAACATAAATATTGAAAATAAGACATGCATTAAATTGAAACTAAAACATGCATTAAATTAAAACTAAAGCCACATCGGCTACATATGAGTTCAATCCTAACCCTAGAATACATCTACTCCATAATAACTACATAAACCACATATACAAAAGATATAGCCATTACAAGTAAATAGAAAATAACAAGAAGGGAGTAGAAGACTAGAAGTAGTTATGGCTCCGAGACTCCTCTAGCTCCCTAGATACTCTCTATCACAAGCTCTGGTATATCTTAGACTTCAGCCTTCACCATATTTTATAGACCTTTTGATCTTAGTTTAATTAAATTAGGATTCTTCTAAAGCATGTACTGCAGCCGCGCAGCGGCACTATGTGGTGCCATGGCATTGAAGCTTCTGCATAATCCTACTTGGATTACAACATGTCATGCCATAACTTCATATTAATGGGCACTGCGACTCTATCCTTTCTGTTTATTACGAAATCTTCTTTCCAATTTGGTGTTACAGGTTCATGCCATTGGCGTTATGGCACATTTGTCTCTGTCTAATTTATGAACATGTTGGATTCAAAGACACCGCGGTGTGCAGTCACTGGCACTGTGGCACATAGCTCTTTGGCTGATTTATGCAACTCTTATTTTCTAGGTGTCATGGCTTAAGCTTTGTCACGCCACGGTGCAAATCTCTTGGTCTGATCTATCAATGTTCCTTTCTTGCACTGTGGCTGCATCTACCTTGGTGCTGTGGCACTGCCTTCAATTATTCTCCTTCTTTGTGTAATACTAAGACACTACAAAGACACTTAAAACAAATTAAACAACAAAAATAGAAAGTTGTTCCTAACCATATTAAAAACTTTAAAAACTCCTAAACAACCTAAAATAACTAAAACATTTAATTTGACTAACATTCTAACTGAAAGCCCTAGGATTTAGCATAAAATAGGAATTAAATGTGTTGTGAAATAACTCTATTTTATAGAGTTATCAACGATGAATAGTTTCCACATCATGATGAACATAACATCGATAGCAAGGTGCCATAGCATAGTTAAACCTCACTACTGTACTATCCAATGTTAAATACCCAAACCATAATTTCTGAAAGTAAATAGAAATGTTCATCTAAAGCAAAGGCTTCCATGAATTCTCTAAAGAAGGCATTAAAGTACTACCTTCCCGAATCACCTCCCAGCTGAAAAGGTAGAAAACAAACCTGCTTTAACAACTTCTCAAATTGATATGTCATCCACATCATCAAAAAACAGATTCTCTTTCACTTTTTGACAAAAAAATATTCATAATGAACTCTCGGTCCTCATTTGGAAAATGAGCAAAATCAACTAACTTCAAACCTTAATATTGCTTTGGAACCTCATGAATAAGAAAAAATAAAAAAATAAAAAAATAGGACCAAGCTCACACCATTGATTATACTAAAAATTAAACGAGCCTTTACCATCATTTTGAACCATAGGTTCTATCAAAAGCCTACAAGTAGCCAACCATCTCCATATTAGAGAAAAATAAGACAAGTTCACCACAATATGATGCATGCTTTTACAATATTTAGCCAACATAAAACTAGACCATAAAGACTTACCTTCCTATAAGCCAAACCAAAGCTTCGTAAAGAAAGCCATAGGTATATCAGCCATTGCACAAATTCCAAGGCCTCCTTCCTATATAGACAAGCAAACATTTCTTCAAAAAACAAGAATGGAATTTCCTTTTACCTTCTTTAGCACCTCAAAAGAAATTAGTCTAAGCACTCTCAATTTTAACAAGCACTACCTTTAGAGAATCTAAAGAATTCATAAGATATATTGGCATAGAAATAAGAACATGCTTAATTAAAATAAACTTGCCATCTTAAGATAGAAATTTGGAAGACAAGGAAGCTATTTTCAACTGAATCTTAGCAACCATATTGGAAAAGAAAAGATACATTCTTTCTATTAACAAAGAGAGGGCAACCCAAAAAGACCACTAGAAGATGCTAATGACAAAACTAGTAGCATTCTTGATTACTTATAAACATTGTGAAGAAACCTTAGAGCTTGTTATAAAAAAAACTCTTCTGCCTATTAACCAATGACCTAAATTAGCTTCATATTCTCTCAAGAACTACATAAGATCATTCACAAGATTTTTCTTCTTCTAGTAGAGAAGATTATTATATCATCTTCAAAAGAAATATGTGATACTTTCAGAGCACCAATATGATGAAAATAATAATCAACTGTACTTACTGCCTTACGCTACTTCATGCCACAACTTAAAACTTCAGAGGCAAGAATGAAAAAAAGATGAGAAAGTGGATCCCCTTGCCTAGGCCCTCTTGTAGGTTTAAAAAAACTTGTATTATTGCTACTAACCAATACAGAGTACTATGAACTAGATATCATGTGATAAATGAGGTCAATCCAAACTTGAGCAAGACAGAAATCGAGAAAAACCAATTTACCTAATCATAAGAATTTGCCATATCTAGTTATAGATAACACTTTCACATGAAACCTTCCTTTGTAAATTATGAACTAATTCCTGGGCCAAAACCACATTATCAATGATATTCCTATCCCTCATAAATCCACTTTGTTCTTTAGAAATTAAATCATTCAAAAGAAAGCTCAAATGATTCACCAATATACAAAAAATAATTTCAGAGGTAAAATTGCATAAACTAATAAGCCATAAATCAGAAAATGTTTAAGGGGAATAGACCTTAGGCAAAACAATACAACAATGCTATAAATGAACTTTGTTAATTCAACACCTACAAAATAAAAACACTAGATTGCTCGAGTAACATCCCCAGATGTTATATGCCAGCAAGTGGTTAAAAAATGTCCATTAAAACCATCTGAACCTGCATCACTATTTTTGTCTAATTGAAACGCTGCCTCTTTATTCTCATCCTCCAATACAAAATTACTAAGAAGGTCATTATGCATAGATTTAACCACAATAGGAATATAATCAAAAAATGCATGTTAAGTGTGTTAGCTTGCTCGGTGAAAAAGGTACAAGAAATGGTTGATTGCTTCCTTTTCAATATCTTCACTCTTATCTAAGTAGGAACCTGATGCATCCTTGATTTTATGAATTGCTAAATGATTTCTTTTGGCTCTAATCTTGACATGAAAGATCTTAGTGAATCTATCACCCTCTTAAAGCCACTTAACTAAAGACTTTTGCTGCCAAAATTTCTCCTCCATATTAAGCTCATTCTCTAACATTGCTTCATTCCTGTATAAATCATTATGAGAAGCTTTCCCTATCAATTGATTATTCAATTTGATTAATAATGTCTTTAGCATTTCTGATTCTATCTTGAACTTGACCAAGCACCCCTTTATTCCAAGCATGCAAAACTTTTTCAAAAAAAACAAGCTTGGCACCCAAGACATACATTGGATTACCTGCAATAATTTCCTCCCAAGATTGTTTAACCGTTGACATGAAAGTATGATGTCTAATTTAAATATTCAAAAACTAAAAAAGAGCTTGATGCATTGGTCCTTAAACTTTCACTTCAAGCTTCAAAAGGTTATGATCATAGTTTTTCCTATTGAGTTGAGAGACATGAAAATAAACATCAATCCAATTAGACTTCATAAAAAAACTGATCTAACCTCTTGAGAATTTGAGCCAAACTCTCTCTTTTATTTGTCTAAGTGACTATTGAACCTTTTGAGAATTCAAGTCAAGGCCTATCTGTAGAATTCATAGAGATCACAAATCGATAAACTACCTATAAAATTTGAAGTAGAATCATAATTAAAACGAGCATAAGAACCAAAAACTTCATCATGATTTAGTACACAATTGAAATCACCTTTAAGTAGACAATCACTCGAATCCACAATACTATCAACCTTCATCAAGTCCTCCCACAAATACATACGACTCACCTTACTACATTTGGCATACACCAAATTAAGTAAAACAAAAGAAATTACTCAGTTATGAGCCAATTTCAAGGATATTTGTTGCCCTGAATTCAAAACAATCTCAAAAGAAAAACTATCATCCCGAAATAATCATAAGTTATTATCCATGTTAGCAAAAGAGTGAGAAAATCCAAAGTAGTATTCCAACTCTTTAAAATCATCTAAAGTACCTTTATGTTCTCACACAGCCACGAATGAGCAATTATGAATATTTGTTGCCTTGAATTCAAAACAAACTCATAAGAAAAACTATCATCCCAAAATGACCACAAGTTATTATCCATGTTAGCAACAGAGTGAGAAATCGAAAATAGCATTCCAACTTTTTCAAATCATTTAAAGGACTTTTAGGTTCTGACATAGCCACAAATGAGTAATTATGAATATTTTTCAAGTTAAAAAGTTTTTTCAAATCATTCTTAATCCCTCTAGCATTCTAATATAACAAATTAATCATTGAATAATGGATGTGGGAAAATTACTACTAACCGTATTAGAATAGTTAGCGTGGAAGCCTCCATATGCTCTTAACAAGCTCAAATAGAACTAAGTGAATTTCCATCTCTGATAAAAAAAAGGCTGCCCACCTAGAGTTTTTAGGCTTCTACTAATGCTTTTGTGAGAAAGGCTCAATGTGTGCACCACTATGTCCAAATCCTTCTTAGTATTTATAGAAAAGTCTTTCGTACCTTGAAAATGTCCATCTTCCAAGTACTTCCCTCCAAAGACCCATCACGGCATGATTCATTTTTAGCTTCAACTTTTGAACTTCTTGTTACTTTTTGCCCATCATTACTACTCTCCTTAACTAAACCACTTTCTGTAGCTTCTTGATAAGTTTCTTGAAATTCTTACCCACTATATTTTCATTATCTTACAAACGAATATCGAAAGGAGTTACACTCAAATCTTGAACCCGTGCAAGATCAAGATCCGTCTTCACATGCAAACTGCCTTCCTTCTCATGACTATACATAACCGTTCTTTGCCTATTTACATGCTTTATTTGAGGAAGATTTAAAGCTACCTTGTTTAAAAACCACATATAGCAACTCACTCCTTGATTGAATTCTCAACCCCACCAATATGTTGTCTTGCATTGACCAACACCCCTTGTGAAGCCTTAAGGACTTAGCCTCCTTACATGCAACTATTGGAACATCATGAAATAAAGACTCCCTTTCAGATTGAAACCCCTTATCCAACTCACCTATACTACCCTCCTTCAACTCAAGCCTTCTCAGATTAGGATACTTTCTCACTTTAAGACCCGTGGCCTCTTTCCAGAAATTAACTTTTTATTCATCATGCCAGTGAACTTTGAATACTCCTTAAGCATTCGATATGGATGTCTCACCCTTATGCAAAAAGTAGTCCTTTATAAGAAACATTTGAAGACAATAAGTTAGCTCTTGAACAAAGTAAACCCCCATCACCACTTGTCTTCTTAAGTTTTTCTTTTTGCTTCCATACATCTTTTATGGTTTCTTTGTAATGATTCCCAGATTTTATCGATTCTTTAATATTTTTGGCATGCCACTTTCTTGATCTATTGGTTTTCTCAAATCTTGAGAAGTCTTGGTTACTTTCTTGCTTGATAGTCCCAATAGTACTATGCTTTTCACGATTTTCTTGAATAACTTTGCAACTCGACATCTCTTGTCCAAGCCTTAAATAATAGGAACAATACTGCGAGACATTTTCATAGCCAACATTTTGAAAAACCCCTTTATTATCACCACATCCTATCCACACTCTTTCTTCAATAGGTTTCAAAAGATCTAGTTCAACAAATATTCTTGCAACACTAATAGTCGAAGCTCCAACAATTTTAAAGGATTGCTAATCATGCTTGCTATTATAAACAAACTCTCTTGGAAGAAAAATGAATAAGCAAGTTTGAAAGACTAATCCATACCTAGACGATAGAAGATTCTTGATCCAGTCTAAACTTTGTCGTCCATTTAAACACACATATTGGAAATCATTGAATATACCATTGCTCTACTTTACACCAAAGCCTTCAAAAGTCCTCATCTTAAAAACATCAATTAGGATGTGCTTTTGGTCAAGAATCTAAAAGCTGTAAGACCAATGGTAGCAAAACCTTTCCTAATATGAATTGTAGAATATCTTCCATGTGAAAATTTACCAATCAATGTATACTAGAATGGGGCAACCAGTGCATTATTTCTTGGGTAGTAAAATGAACAGCAAGGACTCCCCTGAAAAATGTGATTTCTGTAAAAGGTATAATGGGATTGGTAATCAAAGCAAATGATTTTTTTTGTAAAAGGTTGAGGGTTAGGGTTTGAGGAAGTATGTGACAGCTTGGGAAAAATTGATAGAGGTACGACTTGGCCTTGATCTGTGTGCTTTGAGGACTCAACTTAAGGAAGGAGTGTGTAGCTAGGATTTACTGCGGGAATTGTTGAGTTCGTATGATTAGTTTTTGTGAAGATTGAAAGAGCTAATGGTTGATTCATCAAAGTTTGTGGCCACAGATTTGATGGAAAGAATGGGTTAGAAGTCATATGATAAAGGGTAGGGTTTGCAAAAGATGGGGATTGATTTGATAGGAGGAAAGATGATAGAAAGCATCACAGGTCTTGGACTTTTCTTAGAAGACAGCATGGAAGGTAGCCATCGTTGCCTTCGGCCTGAGGTCCCCAATGTTGGCTGAAGCTCTATCAAGCTTAACAGGCTTACCCACCATACTTCTAACAATAAAAAGCCTTTATTGTTCAATTACTTAATTGCCAAGTAAATTTTATTTATTTATTCTTTTTAGATGTATTCTTTATTTGTTTAATTTAATTTTTGCAATTAAATTATAAAGATTAGTAGAATCTTAATTAAAATTAAATAAGTGTTAATTTATTTTAGTAAACACCAAGACTGATAGAATTCTTACAAAAATAAATAAGTTTTATTTTATTTTAATAAGACTAGTATTATTAGAGGAATCCTAATTAAAATAAAATAAGAATTGTTTTATTTTAATGAAGTAGAATTCTAAGTGAAATAAAATAAGAGTTATTTCATTATAACAGGTTGTTAGATTCCTAATCGATTTATAATTAATAATTAATTAAATCCAATAATACTTAGGATTTGAGAAATTCACTTGAGTTTTGAATTAATAGTTAATTCATACTAAAATTACTAGAATTTCTAAAAAATTTATAGTATTAAAATTAAGGAATATTTCATATATGAACATTCATGCATGATCACAATCAAAATGAAATCAAGTTAATGTTTTTTATTTAATGCAATGTGATTGTATGGATGATAGTGTATGACTATGGACCTTAGAATTATGTGATGAGTTTTTATTTTTTAATGTTTGTATAATTATATTGGTTGTAATCTTTTAATATGGGGCTTGCATTCCTCAACTTTCTGTTACATAAAAGGGAGATAGAAGTTACAATCAGATAAGTTAGGAGAAAATTCTGATAAGTGTAGGTTTGTGGCATGTCCTAAAGAGCTGTAGGATATTATTTCTATCACCCATTGGAACAAAAAAATGTTTATTTCCAAACATGATATCATTCTAGAAAAAAGAGTTTATGCTAGAAGGAAGTAGTGAGAGTAAGGTAGATCTTGATGAGATGTCACAAGAGCTATAAGCAAATGATACGCTGCCACCTCAAGTGCCTATTAAAATTGAACCTCAAAGTACACAACTTTTGCGTAGGTCTAGAAGGATACCCAAACCACCTAAAAGATCGTATATATTCTCATTAAGAGTGATTAGAGTCAACTCATAACTAGTAAGGATTTACTTACCTACAACGAGGCAATGTATGACATTGACTCTAAGAAATGGCAAGAATCCATAAAATTCGAAGTGGATTCCATGTGCTCTTAACAAAGTATGGACTTTGGTTGATGTGCCTTTAGTACTTATAGGATGCAAATGGGTTTTCAAAATGAAGATTGGAGTAGATGGAAGGTTGAAACCTATAAAACAAGATTAGTGTCAAAAGGATATAGTCAAAAGCAAGGAATTGATTTTGATAAAACCTTTTCTCCTATATTCATGATTAATCACTTAGGATTTTACTTGTTATAATTGCATACTATGATTATGAAATATGAAAAATGTATGTAAAAACTGTCTTTCTCATTAGAGATATCAAAGATGATGTATACAGGACACAACCTAAGGATTTATTATCTACTAGTGGAAAACACAAAGTAAGCAAATTGCAGAGATCTATTTAGTAACTCAAGTATGCTTTAAAAAGTTAGAACATCTGTTTCGATGAAACAATCAAAAAGTTTTATTTTATTATGAATTGGGATGAACCTTGTGTATACAAATAGGTTAGTGGAAGTGTAAGTTTCTTTCTTAATTTTATATATGAATGACAAACTACCCTTAGGGAATGATGTAGCTATGTTACAATCACTCAAGATTTGGCTATCAAATAACTTCTAATGAAAGATTCAGTATGAGTGATTCCAAGATAGGCCATTTGCCATGTCATAGAATCACTTTTTCTTGGAGCATGTCACGTAGTACAAGAAAAAGCATTATTTGTGTCTACCAAATATAGATACAAAAAGTTAAATTTGTTTATGTAAATAAACGTAGAAAAGCAAACACAGTAAGACTAGATTCAAATAAAAGTTTGTGTCTGCACAGACTGCATAACTTATTTGCATTTGTACATCTAAGTTAGCGACATAGACACAAAATCTAGCAGTCAATAATTGGGGTACCACGTATCAGTATGTATCAACATCTAGGACCTAAATGCTAAAATACAGATGCAGTATATTTGCATTTGTATGGCAAAAGCAAAAAATAGACGGAGATTGTTTTATAATTTTTGTAAATTATATGCGTCTACATCTTACAGATGCAATAAAGACAAATGAAGATGCAGATGACTAAAGTTTTTTAATTGTCTTATTTATTTTTATACTTATAAATACTTGTTTCAAAAGAATTTATTTAAATCTAAATTTTATACAAATAAAAAATTAATATACAAAAATCACCAATTGTAACAATATTATTTACAATAAATAATAAATGAAAGTAAAATACATAAATTTAAATATCGTTCTTATCTTCAGTATCCTAAGTCTTCGTGATCATCTCCAGCTTCTTTGTCAGCTAGACTCAGGTGCGAAAGCCTGAATGTAGAAGGTGAAAAATGAAATCTCAACTTAACTTAACTAAGCCTTCAAACCTTAGAGTCGGCTATATAAATCATTTTCCTCTATTTGCATTGATCCAAGGCATCATCTTTAGTAATGCCTAGACTAGCTATATCCTTCTTAATGACTATCACCCATGTAAGTTTCGGTTTCTTTCTACCATGTCTAATACATATCACATTTCTTAACTACTATGTTCATTGACTGATGTTAGACATGTCCAAACTAACATAAGCGATTCTTTCTCATTTTCTCCTCGATAAGTGCTACCTCTACCTTCTTACAAATCTCCTCATTTCGTATTCTATCCTTTCTTGTGTGTCCAGTTATCCATCTAACATTCTCATTTTGGCTACTCCCATCTTATATGAGTGTTGTTTCTTAATTGCCCAACATTCGGTATCATACAACATAGCCGATCTTACTATCATCTTATAAAATTTTCCTTTCAACCTATTCGGGATTTTAGGATCACATAAAACACTCAAAGCACTTCACCACTTCATCTACCCTGCCTTGATCGTATGGTTTACATCATGCTCAATTGCACCATCTTCTTGCATAAATGAACCTAAATATTTAAACACATATTTTGTAGGGATTGCCTGACTATCCAAAGTTTTTTTAGTTGGGCCTCTTCTAGTATCACTGAAATCGCACTCCAAATACTCGATTTTTGTCCTACTCAACCTAAGACTTTTAGATTCTAACACGTTCCTCCACAATTCTAGTTTAGAATTTAAACTTTCTCTAGTTTCGTCTACTAACACGATGTCATCGGCAAACAACATGCACCACGAAACCCTATCCTGGATAGCATAAGTAAGTTCATCCATGACTAAAGCAAATAAGTAGGGGCTTAAAGATGAACCTTGGTAAATACCTATCATGATGGGGAACTCTCCAGTCATACCATCAATGGCCCATACTCTAGTCATTACTCCCTCATACATATCTCTAATAACTTCTACTTATTAGTTGGGACCTTTTTCTTCTTAAGAACTCACCACAAAACTTATTTCAACATCCTATTGTACGCCGTTTCTAAATCAATAAAGGCTATGTAAAAATCATTTTTCTTTTCAATCTCCTAAGTAAGAAAATAGCCTCCATTGTAGATCTTCCCAGCATAAAGGCAAATTAATTCTCCGAAACTAGAGTCGTATTCCTAAGTCTACGCTCAATCATTTTTTCCTACAGCTTCATTATATGACTTATAAGTTTTATTCCTTGATAGTTCGAACAATTTTCATTGTCTTATTTATTCTTATAAATAGGGATCAATGTACTCTTTCCTCCATTCATTGCATATTTTCTTAGTTATTAAAATCTTGTTGAAAAGATTTGTGAGCTAAGTTACGCCAATATCTCTTAGGCATCTCCAAGCTTCTATAGGGATATCATCCAAACACATTGCCTTACTGTTCTTCATTTTATGCATAGCTTCTTTAACCTCCTGTTCTTTAATCTGACGAACAAATTTACAGTTCATATCATTAAAGGCTTCATATAGTTCCCTGACATCAATCCTTCAATCTCTATTAAATAAGATATGGAAGTACGTTCGACATCTCTCATTAATCTTATCTTCCTTAACTAAAATCTTGTCCTCTCATCCTTAATGCATTTAATACGATTTAAGTCTCCAGCTCGTCTTTCCCTTTATTTAGCAATCCTACAAATATCTTTCTCTCTATCCCTTGTCTCTAACTTTTGTTAAAGTCCTTCACAAGCCTTGCCTCTAGCTTCCCTAACTGCTTTCTTAGCATATTTTCTAGCTAGTCTAAAATATTTGTAATTATCCTCATTTCTACACTGGTGTAATCTTTTATAATATTCTTTTTTAACTGTAATAACTTTTTGAACTTCTTCATTCCACCATCATGTCTCCTTAGTTGGTGGTCCACTTCCTCTACTTTCTCCTAACACAGCTCTAGCTGTATTCCTAATAAGACTTGTTATCCCATCCTAAATCACGTTAGGCTCACCCTCCTCAATCCATGGGTCACCAAGTAACATCTTATCTTTAAAATAGTCATCTTCCCTACATTCAAATTCCACCATCTAGTCACACCCCTCACGGAGGTATGACTGGCTAGAGAATTAGGTAACCAATACTTCGTAACCGAACTTCACCCTAATTAAACACATAAGACAATTATTGACTATAAAAAAGAGGTAGGTCATATTGACTTAACTTTAAAAAAACATCTTTAAGTTATAAATATGTAATACTTCAATTGTAAATTTTGGTAGAGATTCCCCATAAATTGGAATATACCCTAAAGTACACACATATATAACTTGGTTACAGGCAACGAGTCACATAACATCAACAACATACTCAGGGGAGCTCCGCTTCCAATTAAGATCCCATAACCAATACAAATA
The DNA here is from genome assembly GCA_029379385.1 of Quillaja saponaria. NCBI lineage: Eukaryota > Viridiplantae > Streptophyta > Magnoliopsida > Fabales > Quillajaceae > Quillaja > Quillaja saponaria. Next base: position 21,294,859 of record CM055616.1, on the reverse strand, counting down.
AGCTAATGTATGAAACAAAATATCATAACTCAAAGACTAGAATGTGACTGTATCTTCGTCCCTTGGCTTCAAGTGTGTGACTCAAGAGGTGTACCTTGGAGCAGAGGAATCGGCAAGTTAGGTGTCTCTAGGTGGTGAACTTTGACATCTTGATACTAAAAAAAATCAACAATAAATAAAAGTGAGTTACAAGAACCCAATGAATGAAATATGTACCCCTCAGGTACTAGCATCAACAAACAAAACAAACATAGATAATATGCATACATACATACATATACATATATATATATATATATATATATATATATACATTCATTCTTTGGAATGGCATCTATCCTATCATTCAATATAGCACAAACATTTACACCTAAACAGATACACTTAAATCGATATAAGTTCTACAAGCATTAACTAGTAGTTCAGACCATTCATTTCAAGTTTGCATTACCAACAAATCACACAAAAGGGCTAAGTGGAGTAACTCAACACCCGTACACCAAATATTCTCCCACAAGGCAGTTTTTTGTTCCCGCACACTAATACAATCCCCATATAATCAACCCTTATCGGGGCTGAGTTACCCTAGTATTTAAAATCATATATCAATAATCAAATAAAATACCCTAGGTGCACCTGGATTTCATTCTTTATGTAAAAACATTTTTGAATAAAACTTAATTTCAATGACCCTTTATCAATCACAGACAAAATTTACATATCAAACATAATGACAATTTCATAAAGCTAACACATTCCAAGAACCTCAATACTATAATACTTATTCCAATATAAATTTAGATATGAACATATTCATTTTATGCATTCCCAGTCAAACACACCTACTAATCTAGCAACTAAAGAAAGCATGGTTCACTCACAAGGCTCAAGAATGTGGCTTGTTAGTCCACCTAGTCTTCGAAGGTGTCGGACCGTCCTCAGTATTGTCTGGAGCTGAAAATCATAATTGTATATGTTGTTTAAAATAATCATTTTATAGCTAACACCATAATTATTTAATTTCTTAGTGTACTAGTGTATAACATGTTAATTGATGACTAATTCTCTTTGACATTCATCAATTATCTTAATAAATAATTTAATTTTTTTTTCTTAGATAAGTAAATATATATATATATATATGTATATATACCTAGAAATTCCATCCTATTTATCCTTTAATGTTAACCACATCTTAATTATAAATTTTCAAGTTCAAGTTAATTATTTCCATTCATTCAAGAACTTCAATTCCACCATTTGACTTAAACACGATTAAATTCCATATGTCCCTACTTTAATATTTGACTATCATCTCCTTTAAAAATCAACCTATATGAACATATTAACCCTTGAGCTCTACTAGGCAATTCATCAAACACTCAATGTGCACACTTTACTTTAAGTTACATATATATGCATATATATACTTTTTAATTAGCCAATACAATTTTGTTAACGTATAACCTACTAATGTTTCAATTATGAGTGTATGCTACTTCCAAAGTTTGATTTCCAACAATTACATAACTATCCTATATAACTTTATGTTACCAACTTTTCATATATATATATTTATTGAATTTAGATCAATTAATCATAATAACCAAGACTTGAATCAAAACAAACTTCCACACAATTCATATTTAAACTTCCTGCCAACTACTTCTAAATTCCTAGCTTCACACTCTTAGTTATCCCTACTCAATTTCATAACTAGCTATCATCCTCAACAAGACAATATTACAAGGCATCAGTTTATGAGAATAAAATTAAGAATTACTCTACCTAAGCAAAGCAAGGCTACAGCCTAAGCCTTGTTATCCATACATCTTAACCCCTTTGGCCAAGAGAAAGCCTACACCCTCCAAAATAAGGATGGTTAGAGCAAAGGACCCCACAGGCAGCTGCTAGAGAGACTTTCACCCATGGCTTCAACAAGTTGAGAGGCAAGGCATGCTGGCAGCTTAGGTACAGCAATTCAGGTCTAGCTCCTAGCTTTATTTTCCTTATAGTAACTCCTAGAAGAAATCAAACCATTTTTCCCTTACAACAAAGTGAGATGTTGGCTGCCCAAGACCCAGATTAAAACCTTTTAACAACTTACCAAAATTAAAGGAATGGCAAGGACAAAGAAGGAGGAGAGAAGGTGATTCAAAAGAGCAAAACTCCACTACTAAAACAAGGATGAGGTGTGGCGGTGAAAGGGTGAAATACAAAGGAAAGAAAATGGCAACCACAATCCCAAATGGAGGAAATAAATAATAAAAGAAACAGGACAAAGTTAAAGAAGCAAAGTCTAAGTCAATGATATTATTATTGTTATTTTTAAACTTGTGGTTGTGATTTAGTCATGGTTCTACATGTGTACATATATATATATATATATATATATATATGTATGTATATATATATATGTATATATAGTTATAATTACTTCCTAATTATCTTTAGTTACACACTTGTTTTTACCTATCAATACAACCACATAATTTAATTCTTGCATTTCATTTATCTATACACGTAAAAATATTCATTTGTACATATATATATATATATATATTGTACAAAATTTTATTCACCTAGTCCCAAAAAATCTTATGTCAACATATTAGAGTGCACGTTGCGGTATTGGGTTATAACAATCTCCCCCTTAAAAGAAATTCGTGTCAGATTTCACATGGAAAGTTATGAAGGAATGATTTACCTAAATCACTCAAAGAGATATGGATATTGTTGCTTTATCACATCCTCAAATTCCTAAGTCGATTCATGATCTCCATGATGTTTCTATATAACTTTTACTGAAAGAATAACCTTTGATTGAAGTTTACAAACTTGTTTATCTATGATTGCCGCTAGTTGTTCCTCATATGTGAGATCTTTATCAACTTGTACCTCCTGAATTCATAAAACATGAGACTCGTCTGGCAAATACTTCTGAAGCATCGATACATGAAATACGGGATGCACTCTATCCAAATCTAGGGGCTGATGCCAACCTGTACGCTACTGCTCCAATTTTATCCAGGATTTGAAAATGTCTAATAAATCTCGGACTCAGTTTTCCCCTTTTGCCGAATCAGATAATGCCCTTAAAAGAAGAAACTTTCAGAAACACATGATTACCCTGAATTCCAACTGCCTTCAATGATTATCAACATACAACTTTTTCCTACTCTGAGCTATCTATAATAGATCAAGAATCACCTGAACTTTCTCTACAGCCTCTTAAACTAACTCTAGTCCCAACAACTAATGTTCACCTTTCTCAAACCACCTAACTGGAGGTCGAACTTACTACCATACAATACTTCGAATGGTGCCATCTGAATGCTACTGTGATAGCTGTTGTTATAACGAATTCCATCAATGGAAGATGCTAATCCCTACTACCTTTAAAGTCCATGACACAGGTTCGTAACATATCCCCCAAAGTCTATATAGTTTTCTCGGATTACCCATCAGTTTGAGAATGGAAAGCTGTACTAAACAATAATTGAGTACCAAGAGCTTTTTGAAAAGACTTCTAAAATGCAACAATGAACTGTGTGCTCTAGTTAGAAATGATAGAAGCTGGTACTCCATGTAACGAAACAATTTCATCCAGATATAATTTTGCATATTGATGTGCTAAATAAATAGTTTTTATAGGAAAGAAAGGTGTAGATTTCGTCAAACGATCTACAATCACCTATATAGAATAAAAATGCCTAAAAGTCGTAGAAAGTCCCGATATAAAGCCCATAGTAACTTCTTCCCATTTCCTCTCCAGAATATCTAACTTTTGTAGCATACCTGCAGGTCATTGATGCTTAGCTTTCACCTATTGACACACAAGACACCTAGAAACAAAATCAGCTACATCTTTCTTTATACCATCCCACCAATAAAATCTCCTCAATTCTTGATACAATTTAGAAGAACCAGGATGCATGATATATGATGAATAATAAGCTGCTTCAAGAATCTTTCTCCTTAACTCCAAATCAAATGTCACAATAATCCGATCAAAATACCTCATTACTCTTTCACTATCTACTCTGAAATCATCAATAACACCCTGATCACACTTAACTTTCTTAGTACCCATCTCAGGATCAACTGCTTGTGATGCTTTTACTACTTCAACAAAGGTGGACTTCATTTCACTATGAGCTAGTAACACTCCTTGAGGTGACACCTCAAATCTAACTTCATCCACCATATATCTCTGTTATTCTTTTACAACACGACTATGCACAACTGTCAAATAGGATAAACTACCCATAAACTTTCTACTAAGAGCATCTGTAACCATATTTGCATTACCTGGATGATAAGAAATTGAATAATCATAATCTTTTAGTAAACTCAATCCATCTATGTTGCCTTAAATTCAACTCTTTAAGATCAAAGATATACTTAAGACTTTTGTGATATGTGAAAATCTCAAAAGTCTCACCGTACAAGTAATGTCACTATATCTTCAATGCAAAGATTATAGTATCTCAAAAGTCTCACCTCATGCTTCTTTAACTGCCTCAAAGCATATGCCATTACTTTACTATCTTGCAACAAAACAAAACCAAGTCCAATAAAAGAAGCATCATAAAACATAGTATACTTACCTATACTAGAAGGAAGTATTAGAATAGGAGTAAGGCCAACAAGTTTTTAACTTTTGAAAGCTCTCCTCACAAGCCTTGGACCATATGAACTTAACTTCTTTCTGAGTTAATCGAGCCAAAGGAGCAGCAATACAAGAGAAATTCTCTATGAACCTCTTATAATAACCAAACAAACCCAGAAAACTTAAAATTTCAGAAACATTAGTTGGTCGGGATCAATTCTAAACTACTTCTACCTTTTTAGGATCCACCCGAATTCCTTCATTAGAAATCACATGTCAAAGAAAAGTCACCTGATTCAGCAAAAATTCACACTTAGAGAATTTAGCATAAAATTTATTCTCCCTAAGTGTCTGCAATACAATGTGAAAATATTGTTCATGTTTTTCCTCATTTCGAGAATATACTAGAATAAAACAATGACAAATTGATCCAAGAAAGGCTTAAACACTCGATTCATCAAGTCCATGAATGCTGCAGGAGCATTAGTAAGCATAAAAGACAAAAACAAAAACTCGTAGCGTCCATACCAAGTATGAAAAGCAATCTTTGGAATGTCTTTGTTCTTAATTCGGAGCTGATGATACCTCCAACGAAGGTCAATCTTAGAAAAACACTGAGCTCCCTACAACTAATCAAATAAATCATTAATCCTGGGGAAATGATATTATTTTTAATAGTGACCTTATTCAACTGTCGATAGTTAATGCACAATCTAAACTAGCCACCCTTCTTTTTAACAAACAAAATTGGTGCACCCTAAGGCTGATGAACTAGAACAAATAAATCCCTTGTCCAGCAAATCTTGCAACTGAACCTTTAGTTCTCTTAATTCACTAGGAGTTATGTGATAAGGGAAATAGAGATCGGTTGAGTACCAAGTAATAACTCAATGCAAAACTCTATTTCCTGCTTAGGAAAGAGTCTAGAAAGTTCTTTTGGAAACACGTTAGAGAATTCTTTCACCATTAAAACCTGCTTTAAAGGAGGACACTCCAGCTAAGTATCCCTAACATAACCTAAGTAGGCCTGATGTTTTTCCTGATAATTCGTCTAGCCTGAACAACTAAGATTAAATTATAAGGAACTTTACTTTGATCCCCTTGAAAAACAAAAATCGGTTTCTCTAGAATATTGCATTTAACAATCTTATCCTGGCTATTCACCACTGCATGATGGTTATACAATTAATCCATGCCCAAAATCATATCATACTTTAACATATCAGGATAATCAAATTTGCAAACCACAAATCATCACCTACAATGACTTCAAAAGCAGGAATATACCGATCTGCCAAAATAATTTACCTAATGAAATCGAAACTGCCAAAGAAACCTCAAGAGGCTCGGATGCCCTCTTCACACAAGAAGTAGCATACGAAGATACAAAAGAATGAGTAGCTCTAGGATCAAACAATATTCTAGCATTAATTGAACAAACATATAATCTACCTAATACCACGGCATTATCTTGAGTCGTCAAAGAATATACTCGGGCTTGACCTTTGCCCACAGACGATGAACATCAAGTAAAACCACCACGGCCTTCCTGAAATCTCGCAGGTGTCGCAAGTAAAGGAGGTCTAGCCTAAATTGAGGAAGATGTCCATAGTGAAGTAGTTTGCCCCCTCATCAATAGACAATCCTTGATATAGTGGTCTATAGCCCCACACTTAAAACAAGCTCCTGACTTTTGTTTGCACTATTCTGCATGTCGAAGATTACAAATTGGAAACATCGGAATCTTAAATAATTGGGGCCTACTAGATGAGCCCATCTGAGACTAACCCCCATAACTCTATCTCACCTAGCCTCTGCCTGATTGAGTACCTGCACGAAAAGGACCAAGCTTATGAGAGTTACCAGCCCTAAAAGTAAAAAGATTTTCCAGCCTTGCCTTCTTATGACTCTCCCCCTCAGACTTTCTTTCCATATCTGTGTCTCTAAGCATTATATGGCATCCACTACCTCAGTATAAGTCATCCACTACCTCAGTATATGTCATAGTCTTTTACATAAATACTGAACTAAATAAAGAATCCCTGAAACCATTTACAAACCTCTTCACCAGCATCTGCTCAGTCGCCACCAATTAAGGAGCAAAACATGATAATCTTGTTAACCTAGTCTCATACTCTGCCACCAACATGCCCTTAATCTAGACTAGTCACTCAAAATCTCGAGCATACTTATCTCGCACACTAGGGTAAGAAATGGTCAGTGACCACTGAACTCTAACAATGCTAATGGAGTAGGCTCTATCCACCTCTGAACAAGCATTTTATACCAATCATATGCTATATCTTGCAACTGATAATTGACTAGCTCCACTGCACGAACAAGATTCCACCCTAATGCTACACAGAGTCTATTAGACACCTCTAAGAAAGTATAAGGTTCTTATGTTGGATCCACACCTAAAAATCTTGATAGTTGCATCTTTTAAAAGTCATGCAGCGATACAATAACTCCTTGATCCTATTAAATATAAACGAGAGGAGTTGCCTCTTGGTAAGGTTGAACAGGAAGGGCTACCAAAGGCTGAGCCTGAGCCTGATGCTATTAAACTTAAATCCTAACTAAATCACCCACGGTCCTCTGGACTCGATCTAATCCCTGGACAAGTTGCTCTAAATCAGGACCAGAGGCTACTGCCTGAGCTGACTTAGTAACTCTACCTCTACCTCTACCACGTCCCCTATGACCTCTACCTCTACTTGCTGGTACCTGGGGATCAGAGCTAGAGTCTTGTTGCTTCCCTTGGCCTGCCACACGGCCGCTATGTCGCATCATCTAAAACAATACAAATGGGACTAGTATACATATATCATATAGAACAAAGGATGTTGCATTATCAAAATCATAACTTGAAGTACACAAGCAAAGAAGCAACATCCCATAAATGCAGGCACAGACCTTTCTCTGATACCAACTTGTCACACCCTTCATGGAGGTATGACTGACTGAAGAATTAGGTAACCAATCCTCTGTAACCCTGACTTCACCCTAATTAAACACATAAGACAATTATTGACTATAAATAAGAGGTAGGTCATAGTGAACTAACTTTAAAAAAAAAAACATCTTTAAATTATAAATATATAATACTTTAACTAAAAAATTTGGCATAAATTCTCCATAAATTGGAACATACCCTAAAGTACACACATATATAACCTGGTTACAGGTAACTAATCACATAATATTAACAACATACTCAGGGGAGCTCCGCTCCCAATTAATACCCCATAACCAATACAAATAAGCTAATGTATGAGACAAAATATCACAACTCCAAGATTATAATGTGACTGCATCTTCGTCCCTTGGCTTCAAGTGTGTGACTTTGGAGGTATACCTTGTCGCAAAGGAATCGGCAAGTCAAGAGCTTCTAGGTGTTAAACTATGACTTCTTGATACTGAAAAAAAAATTAAATAAATAAATAAAAATAAATAAAATAAAAGTGAGTCACAAGAACCGAGTAAATGAAATATGTACCCTTCAGGTACTAGTATCAAACAAACATAGATAATATATATATACATATAGTCATTCTTAGGAATGACATCTATCCTTTCATTCAATATTGCAGAAACATTTACACCTAAACAAATACACTTAAAATTGATATTAGTTCTACACGCATGAACCAGTAGTTCAGATAATTCATTTCAAGTATGCATTACCAACAAATCACACAAAAGGGCCAAGTGGAGTAACCCAGCACCAGAAACCAAATAGCCCACACACCAATATAATCCTCACACAATCCATCCTTTCAAGACTGAGTTACTCAAGTATTCAAAATCATGTATCAATAATCAAAAAAAATATCCTAGGTGTACTTGGATTTCATTCTTTATGTAAAAACATTTTTGATGAAAACTTAATTTCAATGACCCATTGTCAAACACAGATAAAATTTACATATGAAGCATAATGACAATTTCACAAAACAAAAACAATTCCAAGAACCTTAATACTATAATACTTATTCCAATATAAATTTACATATGAACATATTCATTTCATGAATACCCAGTCAAACACACCTATTAATCTAGCAACCAAAGAGTACATATTTCACTCACAAGGCTCAAGAATGTCGCTCATCGGTCCGCCTAGTTTGAAAAGGCGTCGGAACGCCCTCAATATGGTCTGGAGCTGAAAATCATAAGTGTATATATTATTTTTAAAAATCACTTTATAGCTAACACCATAGTTCTTTAATTTCTCACGTGTACTCATGTATAAATTTTTAATTGACGACTAATTCTCGTTAACATTCATTGAATGTCTTAATTAACATTTTAATTTTTTTTTCTTGGATAAGTAAATATGTGGATCTATATATATATATAAATACACCTAGAAATTCCATCCTATTTATCCTTTAATGCTAACCACATCTTAACTATAAATTTTCAAATTCAGTTAATTATTTCAATTCATTCAAGAACTTAAATCCCACCATTTGACTTAAACACAATTAAACTCCATGGTATCGAATGTTGGGTAATTAATAAGCAACACTCGAATAAGATGGGAGTAGCCAAAATGAAAATGTTGAGATGGATGACCAGCCATACAAGAAAGGATAGAATAAGGAATGAGGAGATCCATAAGAAGGTGGAAGTAACACCTATTGAAGAGAAAATGAGGGAGAATCACCTACATTGGTTTGGACATATCCAACGTCGGCTAATAGACGAAGTAGTTAAGAAAGGTGACTTGGTACAGGTGTCAGGTGTTAGACGTGGTAAGGGGAGACCAAAACTTACATGGGGGGTAGCCATCGAGAAAGATATGGCTGCTCTAGGGATTACTGAAAATGTTGTCTCAGATTGATACAAATGGAGGAAAAAGATTCACATAACCAACCCAACTAGTCAAGAATTTAAGGCTTAGTTGAGTTGAGTTGAGATGTCCCTACACACACACGAGCACATATATATATATATATATTTCTTAATTAGTTAGTACAATTTTCTTAACCTATAACCTACTCATGTTTCAATTATGAGTGTATGTAACTTCCAAAGTTTGATTTCCAACAATTACATAACTATCCTATATAACTTTATATTACCAACTTTTCATATATATATATATATATTGAATTTAGATCAATTAATCATAATAACCAAGACTTGAATCAAAACAAACTTCCACACAATTCATCTTTAAACTTCTTGCCAACTACTTCTAAACTCCTAGCCTCTCATTCTTAGTTATCCCTACTCAATTTCATAACTTGCTATCATCATCAACAAGACAAGGCTACAGCCTAAGCCTTGCTATTCGTACACCCTAACCCCTTTGGCCAAGAAAAAGCTTGCACCCTCCAATATAAGGACGACTTGAGCAAAGGACCCCAAAGGTAGCTGCTATAGAAACCTTCACCCATAGCTGCAATAGGTTGAGAGGTAGGGCACTCTGGCAGCTTGGGTACAGCAATTCATGTCCAGTTCCTAGCTCTAATTTCCTCATAGCAAATCCTAGAAGAAAGGCTGGCTAGCTGTTTATCCAGCTTCAATCTCAGTTGCCACAACGATGTTTAGATCAAACCATTTTTCCCTTATAACAGAGTCAGATGTTGGCTGCTTAAGACCAAGATTGAAATCCTCTAACAGCTTACCAAAATCAAAGGAACGACAAGGACAAAGAAGGAGGATAGAAGGTGTTTCAAACAAAACAAAAAAACTCCATAGCTGGAACAAGGAAAAGGTGTGGTAGTGAAAGGGTGAAGTGCAAAGGAAAGAAAATGGCAACCATAATCCCAAAATGGAGGAAATAAACAATAAAATAAATAGGACAAAGTTAGAGAAGTAAAGTCTAAGTCAATGGTATTATTATTATTTTTTTGTTTAAACTTGTGGTTATGATTTAGTCATGGTTGTCAGTGTATATATATATATATACACTTCCTAATTATCTTAGTTACACCCTTATTTTTACCTATCAATATAACCACACAATTTAATTCTTGCATTCCATTTATTTATGCACGTAAAAATATTCATTTGTATATATTTTGTACAAAATTTTATTCACCTAGTCTAGAAAAATTTTGTACCAACATATTAGAGTGCACATTACGATACCGGGTTATAACATAGTCCTACTACACCTATAACAGAAAAAGTTTATGCTGAGACAATATTCACCGGGTATAACCTTACAATCCTTACACCATACTCTATCAACCTTCCAAGTCATAACAAAATCAATTTAGCTCTTATTAGGCCCGCTACTAAAGGTAACTAAGTGCGACTCTCGTTTCTTAAGGAACATGTTGGCTAAAATCAAATTGTAAGCAACCACAAAATCTAAAATTAACTCTCCACCCTCATTTCTAGCTCAATAACCATAACCCCTAAGTACTATCTCAAAACCCTCGTTAGTACTTCCTACATGGCCATTCAAATCTTCTCCAATAAAAGGTTTCTCTCCTAACAGTACTCCTTGGACTATCTCATCTATGTCGTCCCAAAAAGCCTTCTTCGTAGCTTCTTCCAGTCCTATTTGTGGGGTATAGGCACTAATCATATTGAAGGCTTCCACGTCTATCATTAATTTTATTAAAATTATCCTGTCACCTTTCCTCTTGACTTCTACAATCTTGTCATTTAAATTTTCATCTACAATAATCACAACTTCATTCTTATTTCTAGTTGTATTGTATACCACATCTTGAATCTCGTTCTCTCTATCTCTCTGGCATTTTCTCTTACCCACTTAGTTTCTTGCAAGCAAGCAATACTAATCCTCCTTCTACTCATGGTATCTACAAGCTCTCTCAATTTACCTGAAATAATTAAAATAAATATGTTATAAGTTATATACACTTACAAATTAATATGCATATAAGTTAAAACTCTAATTAAATAACTTTGACAAAATAAGAAAAATTTCTAAAATTATATTTTATTTATGTTTGTTTCCATAGGTCTTATTCGTCCCTACGATCGAGTCGGTACTCTTAAAATCTTAAACAGACTAGTATTTAACCGTTTTGGCCTTCTAACCCAAGTTTTCAAAGTTTTTACATAGAAACTCAAAATTCGTCCTAAAATCATTACCATTGATCCAAATACATTTTTAACTTTTGCCACAGGTTTTATTCATTCCTATGATCATACTGGTATTCCCGAAATCTTAAACATACTAGTTTTTGACTGTTTTACCTCCCGAACCCAAACTTGGCAAGTTTTTACTTTGAAACTTAAATCTTTTCCTAAAATCCTACCTATTTATCCAAATGGATTTCCTTCTTTTCCTACAAGTGTTATTCATCCCCACGGTCGTTATAGTACTCACGGAAACCTAAACAAACTAGTTTTTGACCTTTTGTTGCCCAAACCCAAACTTGGCAAGTTTTTACCTTGAAATTCAAATTTTGTCCTAAAATCCTAATCTTTGATTCAAATGGATATTTGTCTTTTCCTACAAGTCTTATTCGCCCCCATGGTAGTTCCGGTACTCTTAGAATCCTAAACGGACTAGTATTTGGCTGTTTTGCCACCTATAGCTAAACTTAGCAAGTTTTTCCCTTGAAACTCAAATTTTGTCCTAAAATCGTAACTATTGATCCAAATGAATTTTTGAATTTTCTTACAAGTCTTATTCATCCCTACGGTCATTCCGGTACTCCCAAAATCCTAAAGGACTAGTTTTGACCTTTTTGCCCCCTAAACCCAAACTTGGCAAGTTTTTTTCTTGGAAGTCAAATTTTGTCCTATATCCTAACCGTTGATCCAAATGGATTTTTGGTTTTTTCCTAAAAGTCTTATTCATCCCTAGGGTTGTGTTAGTACTACTAGAATCCTAAATGGGCTAGTATTTGGCCATTTTGCCCCCGGACTTAAACTTGGCATGTTTTTGCATGTAAATATAAAGAAACTAAAACTTTTGCATTATCAAAATGAAATTTAAATAATATGTACCGAGGATGGCTGAGGTGGCGGTGTCGGAGGTGGTGGATATACCCCTAATCTTCTAATTAACTCTTATACAATCTCCATCTGCTCTAGAGTGAAACCCACAAGAGATGGAGATATAACAGAACCATAGAGGTGGCAGAAACTACGAACCCGGTAACTTCACCCAGTACTTGCTAAGAGTTGATATAACCTCTGAAGCCTTAAATAAGTCCATTCCTCTTACCGCCCCCTAGCTTCATGAAAAGAGTAGGTTACTTATGGGGACCTTAACAAGTGTAGTAAGTGTGTCAGCACTATCCTACTGCCTAGTGCTAAATTGCCCTAGCTTCGTCGCCTTAATGCCTTAAACTTCTCCTGCAAATGAAGACAAGTTATGTACATAAAAAATAATAACTATGTAAAACGAAAAATATTGGTTCATACTTACACTAATAGCCTTCGACTTTATGTCAACAAAGTCACCAAACTTTCTCTTACGAGTGCACTTGAAAACCTTAATAACTGTAAGTTCTCAACCCAACTCTTGCTCCTGTATAAAAATTTTAAATAATATTAGTTAAAAATATTGTGATATAAATTTATAATTAATATTTATTAATTAATAACTAGTTGCTTCTAGTGAATAACTGTATTGATAGGCCAAAAGCATGGTGAATGTGGTTATTACCCACTCATATATTCACTGTTATCATCCTGAAACATCTCTGGAAGTCAAGGCTCACCCACTCATCACACAAGGACTCCCACCAATTATTTGGGATCCAATCTGGGCACCTATCCTTCTTCCAAGCGAGTGAACCTGATGGTTGCTTTTTTTTTTTTTTTAGTTTCTCACACAGCTTCTGGAAGCCATCACTTGCATATTTTCGTGGCCATTACATCAAACACAACCTGAGATGCAGCTTTCTCCTCGAGGACAAGCTTAAACCATCTTTGCAGCATAAAAATTAAAAATAAAAGCATGTTAGTAATTTAATAACATATTAAAATGAAATTAAAACTTAAAAAGTAATAAAATTGAGCTTATTATAAAATCATTATAGCATAAACTATTTATGTCCTTCAAGAACTTTTGATACTGAAAGAATAGACCTGGAAGGTGCTTCATTATTATACCAGAAATGAAAATCGCCACCTTCATGTTCTTGGGGTTGTCCCCAACAAATGCTCTACAAAACAAACAAAAAGAAATGAAAGTTAGTAAAATACAAAGTATATGAATACAAAATTATAAATATAATTTACTTACTTATCTTCAACTTTGAGGATGAGTAGGCGATCCTCCTCAACCTTATAGGAATGAGCAATCTTATTCTTGTCCCTCTTCCTCCTCTCTACGTCTGTAACACACTCAGTAACATAGCCCACCTTATAGGGGATATCATGATCCTCCACATAGGGCTCAAGATCTTCCCCATACTCAGTATCCTGATCATGACCTGTAGCTGAAATACAAGTTAAGTAGTATAAATAAAAAATTTATTATCAAAGTTTGAAATTATAACTTATATGTATATGCAAATCCCAAGCTTGATAAGATCTGATTTGAGCTCACGTCAGAAAGGTCCTGAACCTACTCTAAGGATGGAGCAAGTAACGAAACACAGGGAGGTGGAGCTCCAACTATAGAGGAAGTGGAGGCCATACTAGAGCTGCAGTCATAGACGAAGCTAGTACAGCTAATGTGGTGGACTGAGACACGGTCAATGCAGTGTATAAAGACAATGAAGGTCTAGAGTCCTCGAAAGGGGGTAGATGTCCTCTATGCATAACTGTGTAATAACAAGATAGAAACTAATAAGTCCTTTTCATCCACCTAAGCATCTTAAATAGAAAGCATAATCTAACAACTAAGCACAACATTCTTCTTAATTAAACAAAGTTTCAAGCAACTCGGCATAATAACTTTTCCAACTTGCAATAAAAAATCAGCGATATAAATGCATCGAGAAATTGAAGTCTTATATTAGTTCCACTTCTTCTAAACTGATGGAGGCAACTTAAGCCTAATAATCAACATATTGATCCTAATGAACTCATGCCCCCGCTAGGAATTCATAAAAAGGATTATGCTACTCCCATGGATGTTAACTAACACATTGATCTTAATGAACATACTTACTGTGTTTGTCATTAGGTTATGCTTCTAGTTTTCAACAATTTTCTCTTACTTAATTTAGGCCTAAGCCAAAACTAGTTATATGAAGCACCTAACGATGGCAGTAGGGAAGAAAAGGAAGCATATTGTATATGCATTTACTGCACCATCTAAACTAGAGAAAAACAAAAGGATAACATCATATCAAGAAGTTTCTGGTGGAGACTCACATATAGGTTTGACTATACCTAAAGTTGTGATGGAATATCGAAAGGGATAAGAGAAAAATAGGCATCTATACAAACTAAACAAGATAGTAGAACCAACACATGAAAGAAAAATAAAAAGAGCAACAGAACCTTTCATAGTCCCTGCAATATAGTTGTTCCATCATTTTAAACTAGTGCTAAAGGAATTGAAGCCAATACATTATTAAAATGCTGGTGGCAATGAACAACATGCTAATAAAATTATGGCATGAGGAACTTACTTGGAAAAACAAAATAAAACAAAAGTATAGAAAGAAAGGCACAAAGGTCAATTAAGCCAAGTAAGAGAAAAATACAATAAACTTACTTTATGTTGAAAATTTATATAAAGCATAGGGACCTTAGAAGTTAGAAGTTAATCTTCGAAGTTATGGATTCCATTCATGACACTAAAGCAAGTGAGTTGTTTCAATGTACAAATACATGTTCAACTTCATAAGCTCTATGTTTTTCATCTGTGCCATTCAGCTAGGCATACCAGACATAATCCATAACCATGGCCAACTTATAACTCTCCCACTAAACCTCCTTTCACTATTCATGACCATTTAGACCTAGGCCCTTGCTCAAAGTCAGACAAGAAAACAATAAAAATGCAAGCATACATGGAACCTCTTTTTGCATATAGATCAAGATCAGATAGTCAGTCATACACAAAAAAAATATCAGCACCTATCTATCATATACAAATACACATAGTTTTGCAGGCATACATGATTTATAATTGAGTCTAAGCTACACCTACACTACACAAGACTTGATGTGATACATCATCTCTTCTAATTTGTCTTCTATGTTATCTTTTTTTTCCAAGATCAAATCACACCAATCTCTTATCCTTCTAAGTGATAAGATTTTATATTTAAAACAAGCATAAATCTAGTATAGGCTGTGGCATGGAGAGTAAAAGAATTGTTTGTTAAAATGACAAAGTGATGGTAGGGAGGGTAACAGAAATTCTTTTAGCTCCTTAAGGCTTTTCAATCCTCCCACTTCATTCTCCTTTTTGGGAAAAGAATGCAAATAAGTAAAATATAAATATCTATATGCAATAATATATAGGTTCAGTTTGTTCTGGAATTTCAATGCTACTACACAATAAATGGTCCTATTAGGCACACACATGACATAACCTTCAAACCTTATCTATTCCCCATTGCAGAACAAAGATCATTCAATTCAATATGACCTTCCCTTCTTCTCCTCCATCAAGTTTGCACATTTTACTACTTAAAATTTAACAAGTTTCTTGCTTATGTATATAAGCTTTTTCTTAGACTTCACTGGTTCTTTTCCTTCTTCTTTTTTTTTTCCCTTGTTCTATTCATCCAAGATCTTGCAAGTTAAAGGGAGGTTATGTACTAGTTGTAGCCAAGGATGACTTAGAGCCTACAGGCAAGCTTTCTTTGTACTTATTCTTCAGTGTGTGGATTCTATATGTATGTAAGCATGTAATTCATATGCATATTTATTTATTCTACCACCTAGTCTAGTCACATATACTAATTCTAGTGTCAGATTTTATATATACGGCCTCATTTAAGTATCTTCAAATTACTCTACCAAGACCAAGAAAAATGGAAGAATGCAGAAATTATCTAACCAAAATTAGCAAACTTAACTTCATACCATGTAAAGATAAAACTTTAGCTACTAGTACCAAAAGAACTAGTACCAGAAGAAAGGTGAACTTAATTTGGATAAATCACTTTAACTACTATAGCAGAGCCTCAATTAAGACGAGAAGAGGGCTTCAAAACTTTGCTTTCTCTTGGCCCCATTATATAGAATAAAATCCTTTTTATATATTATGTGTGCTACGAACATAATAAAACAAGTATTGCATCTAACAAACCAAAATCGCATATAAATTCCCAAGCCTAAACTCAGTGCATTTCACAGTATTCAGAGACACCCACGTAATATACATGTGTTCCTCTAATAGTATCTAACTACCAATGTGGGAGACGAGAGACCATTATTTCGATTTAAGCAAAAACCATGAAATCCCAAATTAACTATCTGTTGAATCATCAAGTTAATACACAAAAGTAACAGGCATCAAAGAAGCAAATAGCTAAAATTGATGGTAACAGGCATTAAAAAGGCAAAAAGAGCCTAAAGCTGACCCTTGAAGATGAAATGGGTTACCTATGCAACTGAAGCTTCAATTTTCTTTGTCAACAGGGAGAAGGACTTGCACAATGGCAATGGACCACTTCAACTGGTGGCAACAAGTCGAGGACGATGGTTGGAGGTGGGTCTAGACGGAGAGGGATGAGGGAGCTCTGAAATTCAAAAATGGAGGAAGCAGAGTTTAGGGAAACCAGAAAGGAAATTCGTGGGCTAGGAATTTGATTTAGGGAAAGTACTTGCATCTACAGAAACAGACACAAGTACGTTAAGCGGCAAATGCAGATACATAAATATTTTAAAAATACTTAATTTATATCTGCGTCTGCAAAGGCAGACACGTATAGGAATGACGCTGACTTAAATAAGTTCGTGAAAAATGGCTCCAAAGTTAAACCATTATTTACATTTGCAAAATATTATCTACATTTGCGCTCAATTTTTTAACATGTATATGTGTTTAACAATAAATGCATATAGAGAAATTGCATATGCATATAGTATTTATATGCGTTTGGGTGTCTAAGACAGTGTAATTTCTTATAGTGACCCTAGACACCTCAAGAAAAAGAATCATGAGTAGAATACCCTATGCTTCAAATAAAGTATCTATCATATATTATATAGTATGTACTAGACCTGATATGCTTATGCACTTAGTGTAACAAGTATATATCAGTCTAATCCCAGTGAATGTCACTAAAAAGCAATTAAAAACATTTTTAGTTACTTAAGAAGGAATAAAGATTTGTTTCTTATCTATGGAGGATCAGTTTTGAAAATTGATGCCTTTGCAAACTCAAGTTTTCAATTTGATAAGGATGATAGTAATGCTATACCAGGGTATGTATTCAACTTGAATGGTGGAATGGTGCATTGAAAAAGTTTCAAGCAAAACACCACTGCAGACTCGATCATTGAGGCTGAATATATTGTTGCCAAAAGAAGTTGTTTAGACGAAAAAGTTCATCAACGATTGTGGCTCCTATTATTGTTAGTTTAGTATCCTTATATTGTGATAGCAATAAAGCCATTGCATAGGCAAAGGAACCAATTTCTTACCCAAAGACCAAACACATTCTAAGACGTTTTCATTTGATTAGAGAAATCATTGAAAAGGGTGATATGAATATACAAAATCTATCAACAAATGATAATATAGCATATTCATTCACTAAACCATTGTCTCAACAAATTTTTAATTGTTATTTTGAGAAAATGGGTATGAGATACAAGTGCAATTAGCTTTAGTGCAAGTGAGAGATTGTTAGTAATATACCCTACAAGCCAATGTCATTAGATGTCAATGGTATATTACTTGTAATAGAAGTCTTATTTTGTTATCAATAAAGTGTATAAGTTTCATCATTAGATGGCATTATCATTTATCATGTTCTTTAATTGCTAGTTAATTATTTACTATGAACATGATAAATCCCAAAGAATATAAAGAATGGAAATAAGAACCATGAAGTGACCATGTTTATGAGATATATTTTTTTAAGGTTTATTATTAAAAATTCCTAGTTATAGGATCATGAATGATCTGGTTAGATTAGTACATGTTATGTTAACTCACATGTTGAAGATGATCGATCTCATGATCACTTGTGTAGTTGAGACTATATTAAACATGTAGGTGTTAGTTAAAGAACAAGTTCATTGAATTGACTCAATCATAGAACTGTTGGGCAATATAGTGTCATGCATCACATGCATACATAGGGAAATTAAAATTTTCCCTAACCAATAGCCTAGGTTTAAAGTAAAAAGATCACTTACACCACCAACACTTTGAGAATTTTCATTGACATGTAAGTAAAGACTCCACATGGTTTCTCTTATTGGGTTAATTCAGTGTACTTGTTCAACTAACAAGCACCCATATATTTGTCCCAGCATCTCCACGCTTGTAGTTCTGAGATCATTACTCTCTTTATGAGAAAATGACACAACATATGCTGGTCTTGAAGAATCATCAATATCTCTATTATTGATGATTCATTGACTAGGAATGCCTTTAGAATAATATTTTATGTATGTCATATCTCTCAATTATGATCAATATCATATATGCATATAGTATTTATTTTAGAAACTTTATATATCGTAGTACTAAATCTTATTTAAACAATATAATAAAGAATGCCTGATAAATATTATTACATGCATTAAATACAAATAAAGTGCTATTACAACGAATCACTGAATTGACTCTTAAACACTACTACTAACTAGAACACTCAAATGGACTTTTACAAAGTTGACAGTGAGAGCACTTCGTTATAGTAGTGCAAATGATCTTTAAACCTAAGACATTATAGATACCTTGTACATAGATTATCATGCTTTAATGCTATCTAGGTATAATTCACCATGGGTTATATACGGTAGATATTGGGTATAACTATCTTGAATGGAGATATGAGTGCACAATAAAGGATCTATCACTCTTAGTAAAGAGAAAGAATATTCTAGGTTATCTAAAGACATAGCTCAGAAAGTCTCTGGATACGATGGTATGAAACTAGATTAAAGAATTTAAACTATCACATGAGTTATGACATATAAATAGATATATCAAATTAAACAACTTAGGGTTTGACGTTAATCCATACTCTTAGTTTAATCAGGAACATTGAACGATGGAAA
Source organism: Quillaja saponaria (assembly GCA_029379385.1). Classification (NCBI taxonomy): domain Eukaryota; kingdom Viridiplantae; phylum Streptophyta; class Magnoliopsida; order Fabales; family Quillajaceae; genus Quillaja; species Quillaja saponaria. Next base: position 21,275,151 of record CM055616.1, on the reverse strand, counting down.
GATTGAATTGCATGGTAACTGACAACAAAAAAGTTGACGTATATATTTATATTATCTGTGTAGTCATTATATGCTACTAGGTATCAATCTTAACTTGTAGGTAACACTAGAATTACTTTACTATTAATTCTCATTAGTGGGTAAATCAAAAATAGTTTTGATTTTGAATTAATTAGATATGGATGTAATTGAAAACTAATTAAGTTAACGTGATCTACTACCAGTTTAATATGAATCTAAGGGGTCACATACAAAAAGATGTAAATTGATTAAGAGAAGTTTTGGGTTTCCATATAGGAGTTAGGATTTGATCCTATCACCTAGAGTTTAGCTAATAACATACTTAAATAAGGTTAGACCTTAAATGTATTACGTAACTTCTATAAAAAATACCACAAAGTAAAAATGTTCTCTGTATTAGGGAATTTTGGCAAACTGGGTGTTTGTGTAATCAAGAGAAAAATCTCAAGACTTGTGCTAGCACACAAAGAGGTTTTTGACAGCCATCTCAAAGCTCTTGATTGATTCATTAGTGTGGATACATTTAGAGGTTATACACCCTATACAACTTTGTGGGTCAAGCTAAGATAGTCCTAATCGCTTCAAGAGATAATTATATTTATAAGATTAATAGATAATATTGGTTCATAAACAATAGAAAAGATCCTAAGGAATTGGTTATATCAAAATTTTAATTTCCGCTAAACCCGGCATAATCAAATTCCTTACATTCACATGTTCAACAGGAGAACTCTCAATTTGCATTGTTTTGGTCAATATTTTTACAAGTATCATATTTTTAAAATATAAAACAAAGACTACATTATTTTGGTCATTCTTCTTTTGAAGCTCAAATTTTATTTTGATCCTCTTTTATTTTTACATTTTTTAGGTGGGTTTTGGTTTTTAAATTTTATTTTAAAATACTATTCTTTACTTTATTTTCACTATTTAAATTTAAATTTAAAATAAATAACATGGCAATCACCTATTGAATCATTATGTCACATAAGCACTTAGGATTCTATTTGTACATATTAGCATTTGTCACCGTTAAGTTAGAATATACGTAACTAACGAAATGTAAATGACTAGTTTTTGGAATTATAAGGACTAAATAATAATTATTAAACTATAAGCATGAAACTAACATTTTAATAAAATATAAAAATGAAAAGTGTAATTTAAGATTGTGATAGGTGACCCAAGAAAGGCGGTTCAAGTGGAAAAGTTCGCTTAAGCTCAGCAGTTGATAGGCCTCTGCAATGTCAGGGGAGCCCACGAGAAATATTTTTGGGGAAGGTGAGCCACGAAATCCGAAACGAGATTAGTCCTACACCTGAAGGGTATGGGGAAACTTGTGGGAAACCAAAAAAAAAAAGATTGTGATAGGTGAGAAATCAACATCATTGTGTGTGCTTGTAGCAAAATAACCAAGTGACTTAGGGTCTATATTTGGGAGTTTAGAAGGAGGGAAGAGAAGAGTGTAGGGACATGAGAGGAACTGATGAGATATATTTCTTGGTTAGGAATTGAAAAAAAATGTAATAAGATGATATATTATTATATAATTTTATTATTACACCATTAATATGTTTTATTTCTTTATTAGTAAGTATTGAATAGAAATAGGGACATAATAGTCACTATTAGCAAAAATTACAGCGTAACTTATCTTCACTTATCAAATTCTCTCAATTTGGAGGAATTATAAACATGGATTTTGAAAGGATTTGGAGTGATACATGTACCCTCCTTTCCTTTCCCTCTTATATATATATAAAAGAACTTCCAAAACAATGAAAATTGTATATAAACTTTCCTCTCCCTCTACTCCCCTCTATCCAAATAGACCCTTGGAACTCATTTGGCACATCGTATAGAATTGTATAGTATAGGATTATACAATATATTAACGTTAAATAGTTATTCTGTTATACTAGTGTTTTATATTTCCCTTTCCCACTTATAGGTTTATTTTGTCAAGCATAGTACAAGAAAGAATTAACAGTAACAATCTATAATATCATGTTGTTGCCAAATATTGTATAAGAACCAACTGAATAGTCTTATACTATCTTATTAGCCTTATAGGATTCACTAAACTATCCATTAATGTGTTGATTAGCAATTCTGATCTTCAAAATAACAATCGTATTGTTCAATAATGAATAGGCATCATTGAAAAAACTAAAGATGACATTTTTACATGTTAGTTAACTTTACTAGACATATATTTTTACAATCTCAAAAGTAGACACTCCTCATCTTTTTCTTTTTTTTCTTTTTTTTTTTTCATATCGTTTTAGGGCACCCATTTTTCTTTTTTATATTATGAGGTATTTCACCAAAAATAAGTAAGTATAGTCACTGAAAATTGTAACATGTTAATTTTTACACATTATAAATTTTTTTTGCTCTTTTCTATATATCATTTTCTATTTTATTTTTTCATATTTTTCTAATTATTTCACAAAATACTTAGAATTCATTATGGTGAGCATCAAATGAATGCATCATTTTTATTATATTAATTTATCTTAAGTTAATATTAATCTTTAAACATTGTACAACATCAATGACATGATTTTTTTTTTTTTTTCCCTAAATTTTTTCTGAAATTATCCTCCATGAAATAAAATTTATGAATATGTAAAAAAATTTATCTTTGCCACAAGATTCATAAGTTTTATCTCATAATATGTAATAATAAAAATCAAGGCAAAATAAAATAAATTTTCATGTTATTTGATATTTTTAATATTCATTTTAAACATTAATTAGTAAAATAACCAATTAAATAATAAAAAATTAAAAAAATAATGGAAAAAATAATAATAATAGATTTTTTTTTTTATTTTTTTAAAATACTATCATGTCATTATTTTTCGATTACTATACTCACAAATTTTTAGTTGAGACTAAAATAATATAAAATAAAAAAGTAAACACCTCAAACGATATTTAAAAAAAACAAAAATGAATGACAATCTTAATAATGATCTCTATGTTGAGGGATCTTGATTTAGATTCATAACAGCTTGTTTACTTTGATAAAATATATCGAGTAATATGGAGCTGAACCTTTCCAAACCAAGAAATCAGTTTCATGTGAAATTACCTACATGTGCAGGACATAATCAGTTTCATGTGAAATTACCTACATGTGCCGGACATCAGTAGAGGACATACTATGTGAGATAGATAACTGCCATCAATCTTGGGAGCACATGCAAGCTTTTGGGCTAACGAATACCATCAATACCGGAGGGGCAGCATATCCTCCATTTGACAATAGCACCTCAGCCAGGCCCTGTTGCAACCCAACAATGGCAGCAATCTCATATTATTTTCCTATAAGAACCCAATAGCACCATTGGCTTCACTCCTTAAAGAGGTTATTATGTATAGTCAGCAAATGGAAAAGTAGTACTAAAATATTATAGCCAAAAAATGCTTTCAGTGATCATATCGAACTGTATTACTAAAACTACATCATCCTCATGAAAACAGGGAATGCAAGACCTAACCTATCTGAATAAGGTTACCCATTACATCCAAAAGACAGACTATCCTCTTACAACTTAACCCCATCCAGAGCTAATATCAAGTTACTCTTGTGACCAGAAGAACAAAACCTCTCTACAATTTATGCTTGATACTGTAAAGGAAGTCCCAGTAATAGTTTAGCATGTGATCAGTCGGTCTCACCCTGTCCCACTTTCCAGTGCAAAAAATTGCATATGCATCAGCTGCATACCTAACCACAATATAGGAAAACAAAAACAAAAACCAAGAATCAGCATCAGTCTCATCTGCGGTCAACAATAGCTTACATCAAATTAGGGAGGGTTAGTACAATATCATTTACTTGATTACTAGAAGGAAAACACAGAATTTTAAAATGAAAATAGAAAAGAGATAAAATGTAAGAGACATACTTGCCAACACCATGCAGCTGAGTTACATGGGTCCACCTATCATCCAAATAATCTTGAGATAACCTCTGTATCATTATCGCCCTTTTCTTTTGAAGACCAAGAATTTTTATTGTCTTCTCTATGTCGTTTGTGGCAACTTCAGTAGCAGTTTTTGCATTGGGACACAAAGTGAAAAGGTTTGATATAACCCTTTTAGCCTGCATTGCAAGATAATATCTCTTAAAACAATAATTATGTTCCAGCAATTAAAACATTTTTCAGTCTATCATTCAAACAATAATTGATTGAGGTCCCATTTAATCATTCTTTTTTAAATGACAAAATATAATATCTCCCTAGACTAGAAGAGAAATACAACTCCCATTATAAGAGAAATCTGCATGTGCAAGTGTACCTGGTTGGATTGCTTGAACACTGCCAAAACAAAACATACTTTCCCTAAAAACCAAATCTGGATTTTGGAACCAGATAAACTATATTGAGTGAGGTGCTTTCATATCAATTTAGTTTCAACATGAAACCTATAGAAATATTATGATATCAGCATAGTTTTAGAAACCTAAACATCAAAATCAGACATCTTGGTAACTCCTATGAGAATCAGGAAACAGAAAACTTAAAAATTTAGTACATAAACTTGGATTGCACATACACATGCAAATGATGTATCCATCCCCACATGATCTAATTCAGAACCGACATAAAATCCCATTCTTCCAAAGCATAATCACAAGGTGTGAAACAATCTATTTCTCCCTTCGTAATAAAAAAAAATCAGACTACAACAAACAGATCTTCTTTTCCTCTCTTTGTTTTTTCTTTTTGTTTTCTGTTTTTGTTTTTTTCTTTTTGTTTTTTTTTTTTTTAATGCAAAGGGCCTGCATTTACATGTTTTAGAACAGCAACCACTAGGCCCTGTTTGACAGCTTCTACTTTTAAATCAATGAATACAAATTCATGAAGTATTATTCGGCACGACGTCTGTTAAGGCATGAATTTAAGATGATAGTTAGAATTGCTACATAATTATACAGAAGTTACAGAGTTCATAGCCATAGATCTAATTGGCCACTGAGTTCCTGAACCATTGATCATGCCATCCATTTCTCTGCATATGTTTGAAAAGGTGGGTTCTCACTTCAATGTGACTTCCTACATTGTGAAATTTTCAAATAGCCTTTCACCTCCATCTGACTTGCACAATTCTATTTATTTGGTATGCATTTATCACTCAAAGGCTCACAGATGAGTCTCGCCTCTTAATTTGTTTCCACTGTAACACGAACTATATTTCCGCTTTCCTTAATAATCACTAATTCTAATCTTACATTAAGAAAACTATTATTAGTTTCTTTCAAAATTTAATTTATTTAAAGAAACAACAACTGTTTTTCATCATGACTCCACTTTTTTTCTGGGTATACCTTCTATCCTTCTAATTTATTTAATGCTCCTACCAGAAATAGATAACAAAATCTGACTTCAAAATATAAAATCTTGTGTCGAGGAAGTGGGTGTGTCCTAAGAGTTTGAATGACTTATAGATGATCCAGTTTAGGGGGTTTGGAGAAAAGAAAGAAGCTCAAATTCTTTGGCAGTGTGCTTTGTTTGCTATGATTTGGTGTTTGTGGTGTGAAACTCCAGGAGTTTTAGGAGTTTCTCTTCTTCCTACTGATTTGCTTTGGGATAAGGTTTTTTTGGCATATCTTTGATGCTCAGCTCCAGGAGGTTTCGCTTGAAACCTGAGTCAAACTTGTTTGTAAAATTAAAGTTACATTATCACAATAATGCTATTTTTGTAGAAAGGCTTAGAGTCCTAATTAATCAACAAGCATGAATGTCTGGCAGCTTCTAAAGAAAAATGCAAATGTCTTAAATGAAGCAATGAAAAATCAAATTATGATAAGCAATTAACGTGCACAATGGGGAGGGAGCAGACATGAACATACCTGCAATCCAGTTGTCCGATTGAGGAGCATACATATGACCAATACCCTCCAAGGGTCATGGGCATGATCCTCTTGAATGAGACCGAACTCAGAGCGTGGAGGCTCCCATGTGTTATCAGGAGCTCTTCTTTCATAGGCCTCATCTCGCATCTCATAAGTAGAAAGCTTAGTCTTAATTGCAACAGATGATTTAACCTCTGACAAGCCCCCATCTGCATATTCTTCATTAGGTACCTTATGGAAGTATGGAGAGACCTTTAAAGTGGAACCATGATTTTTACATGCCTTTGATGGTTTAATATTCATAATCTCCCCTTCATTCATCACCTTCATCACTTGTTGGCATCCTGTTGAGTTCTGGAAGTATGGGGAAACCTTTCGAATTTCAACACAAGCCATCTTTTTTTGATTCTCGCTTTTACGCTTCCTCTTGGGATTTAACTTTCCAGTTTCAATTTCAGTCCCATTCAGATGTATTTTGTCTTCTTTGAAGTTTCCATTATTGCATGATCTAGCAATAGATTCAGTCTCACTCTCACAGAAGATAATGACATTTTTGTCACTGTGATTCAGTTCATTTTCATCAGGAGTTATTCTTTCGTAAGCCTCATCCAGCTTTCCAGAAACAGAGACTGCAATCCTACTTTCCACAGATCTTTGTATAGAAGATTTACTTTTCAACTCGTATTCATCTGCAATTTCTACTTTTTGTACCTTCCGGAAGTAAGGGGAGACATTCACAGAAGGGGAACCAGATTTTAGGCATTTCCTAAGTCGTTTATGTTTCACATCTCTTTGCTCATTCATAACCTTAACCACTTCTTCGCATTCTGTTGATCTATAGAAGCAAGGGGTAACGTTTTGAACTTCAACACCCTCCATCTTTTTGCCTTTCTTAGTTTGTCCCTTCCTACTGGAATCCACCTTTTCAATTTCAATTACATTCCCATTCTGTTGGACTTTATCTTGTTGCAGGTTTACATAAGCTTCAGGTATATCATAGAGTTGAGCCTCACAATCATGAGCCTTTACTTTCATGTTGACTTCCTTGTAATTGTTTTCATTTCGGGAATTCATAATTACAGGTCCATGTCCATCCTTGGAATGCTTTTTCTTCTCTTGATGTTGCTTAAGTCTGTTCACAAGCCTTTGCAAATAAGGAGACAGAGCTTCTGTATCCCTCTTAAGCTTCCTTCGGTCATCATTTTGTTTAGAATTCTTCATCCTGCTATCCCCATCACCACTCTGGTAAATGTTTTGCGAAAGGATGTCCTCAAGTTTCAAAATCCCATTGATTCCACTCTCACCAGAAACACTTTTCCTACACTTCATCTGGCAGTTCATTTCTGCTTCTGTATCCAACTTCACTGCCTCCTGGCAGTTCACAACCTTAACCACTTCTTCACATTCTGTTGATCTATAGAAGCAAGGGGAAACGTTTTGAACTTCAACACCCTCCATCTTTTTGCCTTTCTTAGTTTTTCCCTTCCTACTGGAATCCACCTTTTCAATTTCAATTACATTCCCATTTCGTTGGACTTTATCTTGTTCCAGGTTTACATAAGCTTCAGGCATATCATAGAGTTGAGCCTCACAATCATGAGCCTTTACTTTCATGTTGACTCCCTTGCAGTTGTTTTCATCTCTGGAATTCATAATTAGAGGTTCAGGTCCATCCTTGGAATGCTTTTTCTCCTCCTCTTGATGTTGCTTAAGTCTGTTCACAAGTCTTTGGAAATGAGGAGACAGAACTTTTGTGTCCCTCTTAAGCTTCCTTTGGTCATCATTTTGTTTAGAATTCTTCATCCTGCTATCCCCACCACCACTCTGGTAAATGTTTTGCAAAAGGATGTCCTCAAGTTTCAAAATCCCATCGATTCCACTCTCACCAGAAACACTTTTCCTACACTTCATCTGGCAGTTCAATTCTGCTTCTGTATCGAGCTTCACTGCCTCCTGGCAGTTCATAACCTTAACCACTTCTTTGCATTCTGTTGATCTATAGAAGCAAGGGGAAACGTTTTGAACTTCAACACCCTCCATCTTTTTGCCTTTCTTAGTTTTTCTCTTCCTACTGGAATCCACCTTTTCAATTTCAATTACATTCCCATTTCGTTGGACTTTATCTTGTTCCAGGTTTACATAAGCTTCAGGCATATCATAGAGTTGAGCCTCACAATCATGAGCCTTTGCTTTCATGTTGACTCCCTTGCAATTGTTTTCATTTCTGGAATTCATAATTACAGGTTCAGATCCATCCTTGGAATGCTTTTTCTTCTCCTCTTGATATTGCTTAAGTCTGTTCACAAGTCTTTGGAAATGAGGAGATAGAGCTTTTGTATCCCTCTTAAGCTTCCTTTGGTCATCATTTTGTTCAGAATTCTTCATCCTGCTATCCCCGTTACCACTCTTGTAAATGTTTTGCGAAAGGATGTCCTCAAGTTTCAAAATCCCATTGATTCCACTCTCACCAGAAAGACTTTCCCTACACTTCATCTGGCAGTTCATTTCTGCTTCTGTATTCACTGCCTCCTGCGAATTGAAGGACTGAATACAACATCTTTCAACCTTTTTCCTCCTTCTCTTTCTGAAATTATCAACAACCCCCACTGAAACTAAATTAACAGTGACTACGTTCTTAGTACCCGCATATTTGTGGTGTCTCTCATGTTCGTCATTGATTGTGAAAACTTGAGATTCCTTGCCCATATTCTTACTCTTCCTTCTCTTCTTTTTATCATCTCTATCCTTGTTTTGATTCTTCATATGGCAGTGACTTTCACTAACCAAGCCAATTGGTTCATCTTGCATTTCCACACCACAAGCATTTGGTCATCACAAAAGACATCTGCAGTGCAGTCTAATTATTTATTTATAGCTTAGAACACAACATCAAGCTCGTTATTGCATGCAGAGAGGCCCCAAAGAATATATATATATATATATATATATATATATATCCAGAGTGTAATAGTAAATAAGAATATAATTGCATTTCACATATTCAGAAAAGAATCATCATTGAGTAGCTTATCATTAAATTCTCCAATTGAAACATAACATATAATTGCAAGTATGTGCGAAGTAAGAAACAAGAAAATAGGATTCCATATGAAATTCATGCCCCACCCCGCATAAAAATTTTGAAAATAATGTATAAAATAAAAGAAGCATAGCAGTCAATTGGGCTTAGCATAATATTAGTATATTCATGGGGGTGTAGTTAAAATCAGTGAGTTATAGTTGGACTGGTAATTTCGAGCTTCCCTCCCCCCAAATGTTTTGGTTCAATGATCTGCAACCTCGTGGTGATGACAGTCAAATTATATAGCTGCTATTAGAATTCCAAGGTGCTGCTTTCATCAACAAGCCATGCATTATACAATAAAGCAGCTCAATTTCCATGAAACAATCAACATTTTTACTAGAAACCCATGAAAATTTATTTACATATAACATCCATACAAGTAAAAAACAAGTTTAAAACAAGTTTAAAACAAAATCTAAGCTTGACGATTCATAAAATAAATTAAAGTATTACCAAAATCAGCCAATTTTAGAAACAAGTTCCCCCAAACCCATGTTTTAAAACAAAACTCCAACAGGACAAATCAAACGCCAAGAGCTATAAGAAAAGAGAAATCACTAATCAGAGACCGATCAAGAAGTAAAATCTTACAGGTATAGAGTGTCCAAGTCCTTCGCCCCAATCTGTAGAAATCCAATTACACCACAAATCTGAAGAAGAAGAAGAAGAAGAGAGAAATCAATGGGTTGATAGGGGCTTACACCTAGACTTCCCTAATTCCGCATCTCGTCTCGTCGACTACCCAAGTGTAATGTTGTGATGTTTATAGATTGAGGAAAAAAAATATTAATTATCGCGCTCCTCCAGATTATTGCGTCAGGCATATTTTTCCCCGTATTTGAGATTTTGTCAATTTTTATTGATGCTGCTGAGGAATGATTGTGAAGTCGAACCAACTTTATTGATGTTGCTAAAAAAAAATAAAGTTTGATAGCTTACAACATATTTGGTATAGGAATTAGTTTTGAAAAAATTGTCCAAAACTATTATTTCTCAGCAATGGTACAAGGACATTGATATATTTGTTCTTCTTGTTTTTGTCCCATATTTATTTTGGCTCACGAGCCTTAATTAGATGCAGTACAGAGTTGTCACATTAATAAAAGAAATGAGATTTCATATTCTTTTTTATCCAATGTAAAGATGCATGGCTGTAAACAAAATGAAAGTTTTTCAAGTCATCGTTGTATTATCTTGGTCTCTATTGCACCTTTTAATATTGCAAGAATAAGTAATTCTTTTTGAATCAATATTTTCCTTATCCAAATGGACTAGTGCATTTATATATATATTGTTTATTAATGATTATCTCCATTGGTTGTTAAGTTTATATCATTGTTGATATTACTCTATCACAAAATTTGGTTGCACTATACATTATCTTCTTGGTCCTCTAACATGGAATAGCAGTAGTACCTAAAGTTGGTCATGTATATACCTTTGTTGCTATATTTAGGGGTGTCAACGAGCCGAACTTAAGTCGAGCTTTGACAAAGCTCGAAGCTCGGCTCGGCTCATCTCATTTTAGGCGAGCTCGAGCTCATTTAAGGATCGCGAGCCAAAGCTCGTTAAGAGCTCGTGATGAAATATCCAGGCTCGAGCTCGGCTCGTTAAAGCTCGTGCAGCCATATCAATTTTACCCTATTCCAATCAAAATAATGGCCTAAAATCTAATTTAAATGCTTTAATAACAAATCATCCATCAATATCATACAAACTAATCTAAATAAGTATTATCCAAGAAATAAAGGACAAAACAATAAAACAAATCTCAAATAACTTCAAATTTTTTAAATTCAACAAAGTCAAGTCTGCCATTGCCATTACCATTGTCATTGGCAGTGGCAATGGCAGTCCAGTGCCACTGCCACTGCCATTGCTGCCTCTGCCACTGTCACTACCATAACTAGAATCTTAATATTATTACAAGTCAAAAACTAATTAACAAAGTATAAGAAAGTATTTTCATTCGTTTTTTTAAGATTTTATAATATCAATAACAATAAACTATCAAACCTTAATTGCTCCAAGCATGTATCTTTATGGAATGGTTATCACAACCTCTTCTTCTAATGATGTATTGTCTCTCTACAATAAGATAATCAATTTAAAAAAAACAAATAAACTTTCAGAATCAGAAATTTAAAACTTTATAGAGTAATTCATGAAGGTTAATCACTAAGAAATGTTTAAAACTTACTTTACGTGGTTTTTTCCTGATTCCAAATTTGTGACGCACCCAATCTCCCCCACAAACCAAAGCTTGCACAGTATCAGTCGACAAAGAAACGCGATAAGTATCAATAACTCTACCACCAGCACTAAAGGTGGATTCCGAAGCCACTGTAGTGATGGGAATTGCTAAAATATCACAAGCCATTAGAGACAAAACCCGATACTTTAGGCTGTTAGCCTTCCACCAATTCAAGGCATCAAAATAATTATATGGATCATCAACACATCTAAAAACACCTTCTTCCAAATACACATCCAAGTCAGATTTTTCTGGCCGGACTGTTTCAACCCTTTGCACAAATTGATCAAATTGCAACCAAGCTAAATTTTTTTTCAACAAACTCCTAGAACTAACCAAAGAACCACTTGAAGTTCCAGTGCTTTGACAAACCACTTCCTCATTATGTTCATCAACATTTGAAGCAAGTAAAGTGGCGTACTCATTATAAAGTTCATATAAAGACCCACGAATTGAAGCAATATTAGTTGCAACTTCATCTTTAGGGTAAATCAATGGAAAGCAAAACTCTATAAACCTCATTTTACATCTTAGATCCAATATAGCCCCAAAAGCCATAAGCAAGTTACATTCACCCCAATACTTGTCAAACTTAGCCCTCATTTTCATTATCATCTCTTTCATGACAATGTTTTAATCATTTGTTTTCTTTTCCAAAACTTCTTTCACTCTGTATATCTCAGAAAGAAACAAATTTGATGTCGGATACTCACTCCCAGATATCATCTTAGTAGAAACACTGAAAACTTCTAAAACTTCACAAACAAGCTCCACCCTATTCCAATCTTCAACACTGGGTAGATGTTTATAATGTGGTTCCCTTTTTTGAAATAAGAGAAATGCATCTTTGAATTGTAATGCAAGTGTTAACATTTCATAAGTTGAATTCCAACGAGTTGGACAATCCAAAATCAACTTCCTAGATGACAATTTCAATTGCCTAATTATCTCACTAAACTTCAAAAGTCTAGCTTCAGAATTTTTTAAAAACTTCACATTTGCCCTTACATTCTCAATAACATCACATATTGCACTCAAGCCAGCTTGCACTAAAAGATTTAGAATATGTGCTATGCAACGAACATGAAATAACTTTCCCCCAACAACAAATGTTTACTTCTTGAGAATGTATCTTTTAAAACATTAATAGCAACATCATTATAAGATGCATTATCCACTGAAACAGAAAAAACTTTACTTTCAATACTCCATTCAGTCATGCACTTAAACAAAGCATCAGCTGTATCAACTCCACCACATGGAGGAGGTACATCCACAAAGCTAAGGACCCTTTTTTGCAAATTCCAATTTGAATCAATAAAGTGTCCTGTAACTACCATATACTCTATTTCTTGACCAGATCTCCAACGATCAATTGTTAAACTAATTTTGTTGACATTTTTCAATTGTGTCTTTAACTTTTTTTTCTCCCGTTCATAAATAGCCATACAATCAACTTTTGCAGTATTTCGTGTAATCTTTTGATACAAAGGAGAGCATGTTTTCATCATCATAGTAAAAAATTCTTCCTCCATAATAGAAAATGAATGCTCATGCATAAGAATAAAATTTGTTATACTATCTCTCACTTTTGCATTATCATACTGAAAAGTGGAAAGGTCATTTGACTCACCTTTAGAGATACCAGGTGCCACTGGTACCACATTCAACATCCTTTGCGATCTTAATGCAATCTTCCTTCTTGTACAAGTGTTATCCAAATGCCTCTTTAATTGACTAGTAGTTCCAGCATACTTAAGCCTTTTATTGCAGTGCATACATTCAACTTTCTTAGTGCCATCACCGACTTCTATCTCCTTGAACTCTAGCCACACTTGAGATTTTTTCTTCCTTTTTTTTATCAGGTATACCCTCATCTGTATCCTCCTCTTCATCATCAATTTCTATCAGATCTCCTTGTGTACTATCCATTTCATGATCAAGCAAAAGTGGGCCTGTAATAGACTCTTCGACATAAGGCAAAGATGAATCTACTAAATTTTTTGACATAACAGAACCTGCATTAATAAAATTACATAAGGATTATTTTTTAAAAAAGAAAAACACAAAGGAAGCTAGATATGGTTGCATGATACAAAGTAATGATGCTTGCTATGAAGGATGTTTTAGCAAATGTTTAAACAGATTCTATCTCAGTCTCCTATTTGCAGGTACCTAGTAGATAGTTTAAGTAAAGAGATCTAGTCTGATTATGTATTATTGTCTGTTTAGAAGGAGACTATACAAGAGCTTCAGCCAAAGCAATCAAAGAGATTACTAAAAGTTCATAAACACTAAGTCACTAACCAATGACCAACAAAAAGAGATTACTAACCTTGCCTGTGATGCTTGAGTCTTGAGAGTTGAGAGTTGAGAGGCGTTGAAGAAACTGTAAGGCTTGAGAGTTTGGTGTTGAAGAAACTGTGAGGCGTGAGGCATGAGGCTTGAGTGCGGCTTTGAGAGTGAGGCGTGAGTTCAGAGAGGCAAGAGGAGAGAGGTGTGACCGAGTGAGGCTTGAACAGAGAGGCAAGAGGCGAGAAGGCCGAAGGGTGACCGTGTGAGGCTTGAACAGAGAGGGGAGAGGTGTGACCCCGTGAAGCTTGAACAGAGAGGCAAGAGGCAAGAGGCGAGAGGCATGAGGCTTAAGTGAGGCTTGAGTGCGGCGCTGAGCGTGAGGCGTGAGTTCAAAGAGGCAAGAGGGGAGAGGGCCGAGGGGTGACGGACTGAAGGTGTGATGCTTGAACAGAGAGGCAAGAGGTGGCTGGCTGGCTGCGTGAGGCGTGAGTTCAGAGAGGCAAGAGGCGAGAGGGCAGAGGGGTGACGGACTGACGATGTGAGGCTTGAACAGAGAGGCAAGAGGTGGCTGGCTAGCTGCGTGAGGCATGAGTTCAGAGAGGCAAGACCGCAAGAGGCAAGAGGCGTAAGGTTTGAGTGCTGGGCTGCTGGCAGCGTTGAAAAAACAAAGAGGCAAGAAGAGATGAAACCCTATCTTCCCAAATCCCAATTCCAATTTTTTTTTATTTTTATTTTTTTTCCTTTTTTATTGTATTCTAATTATTGTTTGCCTGTTTTACTGTTTGGCTATTTCCAATTCTATTTAAAACACTACACTATACTATAATTATTAAATTAAAAATAGTATAAGTCTATTAGATTTTTAATGTTATATATTAATGTAAATAATATAATTAATATAATTATTTATTTATTACAAAATAAAAAATAAATATTTATTATATATTATATTAAAAAATTATATATTTAATTATTTTTAACGAGCTGGCTCGCGAGCTTACAAGGCGAGCTTTACAAAGATTGAGCTCAGCTCGTTTACTAAACGAGCTCAAAAGTAAAGCTCAAGATCGGCTCGTTTAGTAAACGAGTCAAGCTCGAGCCGAGCTCTTGACGAGTAGCTCACGAGCTACTCGCGAGCTAGCTCGGCTTATTGCCAGCCATAGCTATAGTGATGCATGTTACCAACAAGAAGCTTTTCAACTAATTCTAGCATATGTTCAATTTTTTTTAATTTTTTATCATAGTTATGTTTTAAAAACTTATTACTTGATGACTTTCTATATTCTATTAAAAAAAATTACTACAAGGATATATGATGAAGTTACTAAGCTGATGAATGGATGAACCAATTTTATTGATGCTACTGTTACAATTCAGCTTTTAATTGTAAGATTTCTTACCCTCACTTTACCTATGAGTTGTTGATTTTTATTCATTTTTTCTTCAACAACTTTACAGTTTGCGCTAAAGGTGGTGCTAGTAATAGCTTTTGGAAAGCATCAAAACAATGGATGAGTTCTACAAAATGCACAAGTTAGTCAACAGAGTGAATAAGACTATAAATCTCAACTGATTCATTGATGGTGATGCTATAAATCAACTTTTAATTGGTGAGATTTCTTAAGATGCACTTCAAATATGATTTGTGTTACGTTTATACTTATTGCTTCTTTTTCACTTCAACAATTTTACTTAATCCATTGTAGAAGCTTTAAACAAAGTTTCCACTAGTGGTGACTTGAACGCTTTAAAACCATTACCCACACTAGAACATGAATATTTACCATAATATTATTTTAAACAATAGAAGTTTAGCTATTAATAATTTCAAATTGGTGAGGATTTTAAAGTCACTTCTCATAAATGATTTCAAGCTCTTTCATTATGTTTGTTCAAAATACAACATATTTGGTATAAGTAGTAGTTTGGACCAAAACCATTATTTTCAACAATAGTACAAAGACATAGATATTTTATGTTATTTATGTTTTTGTGAGATGTTTATTTTAGCTCATGAGCCTTAAAATGCAATATAGAATGGTCATATTAACAAGATAATGAGATTTTTTTTTTTTTAATGCAATTTTATGTTGAGATGGATAATTGTAAACAAAATAGAAGTTTTTCAATCATCATTGTGCTATATTAGCCTCTACTGCACATTCTAATATAGCAGGAAAAAAGGTTCTTCCAAATCATTTTTTTTCTTTACCTTAATGACTATGATGTATTGAGCACAATTTTCTGCATTCTTTTTTTGGATATGTAAAAAAAATGTTGTTCATTAGTGATTTCATCATTGGTTGTAAAACTTAGCATATCATTCTTAATGTTGCTCTATCATAAAATTTTCATGTACTATATATTAGCTTATTAGTCCTCTTTAGTGGGATAGCAGTAATCTAACCATGGCATCACTTTTAACTTTTATTAATTCTTCTTAAGTAAGGAACAAGAATGCATGCATCTATTTTTAATGCTGAGATATACTTATTTGGAGCTACTTTCTCATACATGAACAATTACAAATATTTTAGAAGTAATAGTTAGCCCAATTGAACCACAATATTGCTTAGTAGCAAATGAATTTCAGAAAAAACTCTCCCCGTACCTTTATTGAGTAGCTGCAAAGAAGGAAGAATTTCCAACACCAAATTTGTACACATTCACACCCTTTGATCAATTTGTGAATCATGTGAATTTAACATCTCAAATAAAAAATATCAAAACAATAAACCTAAGGAAAGCGAAAACTCAATTGATAAGAATAACTATTTTTAGCATGCTTTAATTAACAACAATGGCTTAATATGTCACACTATTGTAGATGCCATAGCAATTGTGATCAAAGTCAGGCCTCCAAGAATGCAGCAAACCAAGATTGGTGTATCTGTTGTTCAAGAATCCCTTATTACTTATAAACAATGATTTTTTTAAAATTCAATATATGTTTGCCAAGTTTAAACCAATATCATTAGCACATTGGATTGACTTATAAATTTTTTTCTTATTTGAATAAATTCATAGATTAAACCTAGTAGTTCTCACAATGTGGAATCATTTGTTGCCAACAAGGCCTCCACGATAGTTGACAAACGAATTGATCCTTTTCCTAAAACAACAACTTACAGTTGATGTCCATACTCATACTTACACTGATAACCCATTATGATATAGGAATTTCATTGACAATCCTGGCATACCTGAGGCTATGGATCTAGCAAATTGGTTAACTCTTCATGCTCATTATTTTAGAATCATTTTAAGCTGGCAGTGTATTTAACCAAATAAAAAAAAATATTAGTTCATGTAGGTTGGTTGAAAACAAATTCAATGTCAAGATTTTAGCCACCAATGAAACTAATTTATCTTTATCATCTTCTTCTATAGAGCAATCTCCATAGGGAGCTTCATCGATTGTTATGATTAAACAACCTACAGGACAAGTTCACCATTGGCTCTAATGTTTAAATATCATCAACTCAATAAACAACATAAATAAATAAAAATTAACCCCATTCAATATTTGCTCTATCGTATTGATGATTTTAGGCAAAAGTCAAAGTACTGAATTGCAAAATTAGACTAGCCATTCTGGTATATGGCATGCTCTAATTACTACCAAACAAAGTACTAGAGCATAATTCAACAAAGTATTTGCATGCCTTTCTTGTAAGAAGGAAGATTCATAGCCAAGCCATGGCAACAATTCACGTACTAATTATAGCTTGTTTTTTATTTATTATCAACAAATATATTTCAAGATATCATGCTTAAAAAAAGTGCAAGCTATGAAAAAAGGTCATTCTTGATGATGATTATGGATCATTGCAAGCAACAATCTTTGGCAAACATGCTGAAAAATTGATACAATGCAAAGCTAATCCTTGATGAAAAACACCATTAATGTTTAACTTAGTGTAAGGAATTATTCTAAAATATGGCAATCAAATTCGCATCGAAATTTAAAATCTTTGATTTCTTTAACCCAAAATCACCATATGATTATATGAAAAATTCTAATTCTACTTTAACAATTAAACAAGAAGTTAGAGAACTGTGTACCTCTGTGACTTTTAATTCTTCTTTTGTATTCTTCATCCACTGCAATGGCATAAGTGTCCAGTCTCTAAGTATATCCACATGAACGAATCTAACTAAGAATCTTCATCCATGAAGATGAGATGGGTTACCAAGTGATTTCTTGTGTGCTAGCACAAATTACCGAATCCCTCTTGTAGTTCAAGAACTGTACTTAGGCCTAAAATCCTTCGGAAAGTTTTAGATTCTTAGTATAGTACGTACAATTATTTTCACTTATAATTGTCTAGCTATTAAGTCTTATATTTATAAAGACTAACCATCTCCCTATATATTAGACAATCCTAACACATCAGGGGTTTTGCTAACATTAGAATTTAATTATAATTAAATTTAATGCCTAAGAAATTATAATAATTACAACTACCCCAAATCACACCTTAATTGAATATCGTTCTATTATGTGTGACCCCTTAGGTTCATACTATTGATGACATTAGACATGCAACTTTTACATATTTATTATTGAACCCCGTCTAATTAAATCAGAACTTGTTCTAATTATTTAAATTAAAAATATTTTTAATTCACCATTTAAATAAGATTAATTAATAATTTATAGATAATTAATTAATTATCAGGGTTTTCAACAAATCAAGATTAGTTCCTATCATGCAATTTAATCCTTCTATCATGCAATGTCTCGATTAAATCTATTTGGATATGGAAACAATGTCAAATCCTAAATTTAATTATATATGTCAAGATCTTAATAATAAATTAGAAACTCATTTTTTAATATTCACCCTGCTATGACCATAGACTTAAAGTAAATCTTTTATAAATCACCTAGGATATTCTCTACTTTCTACTAAGAGTGATAGATCTTTTATTGAGTATTCACATCCATCCATATTCAAGTGATTGTACCCAATTACTACTTCTTAGGTGACTCGTTAATAGAATCAAAAATAGCATTTAAGTATAATGACGCATATATAAGATAGCTATGATGCCTCAAGTCAAAAGATTATTTGCATAAATATAATATGAGAACCGCCTATTGACATGTAGAGAAACTTCATATGAGTGTTCTCAATTGAATCAATTCAGTGAACTCATTCTCTAATGAGCACTTACATATTTGTCTTAACATCTCATTCACAAGTGACTATGAGATCAATCACCCTCAACTCTTTGAGCCAACTAGATATGTACTAATCTATCTAGATTCACTAATGCCCTACTTAGTGATCCTATGATTTGGAACATTTAAAAAGTAAGCTTAAATGAAATACATCTCATTAGCATGATCTCATTATGATGCTTATTCCTATTACTTTAGTTCTTTGGGCTCGTTAAGGTTAAGATAGAGAAGGGGATCTGTTCAATTCATTTTTGTCCATGGTGATAAGGTTAAGATAGAGAAGTAATTTCATGTTAACAGTGTATGCTTCTTGAAATGGTGTATGGAAGTCAAGTTAAGCTATGGTGCTTTTCTTTTTTTTCTTTTTTTTAGTAAGCAGTGGAACCCATTTGTGAAACTAATATTTTTTTATGCTGAGTAGGGTTCATTATAAGTTGTTATTTTGGCCATTACTAACATGTAATAATATGAAACATTGATGATCAATTTATTTATGCAAGCAGATGAACATTATAACCCTCATAACTCGATAACATAAAATTAAATTGTAAAACATAATGTGTAAATTTACATTATAAAATAAACATATTAAGTAAATAATAGTATAGTTAAATATGTTATAATTCGATATCTTAGTGTAACCTTAGTATATATGTTTTAAAAATATTGTATATTTGTTGTCGTAAAGTAAATAATATTGTGACTAAGTAAATTCAAGTGAGTGAATAATTAATGTATAGGTACAAATATATTTAGATTTAATCTCAACCACAACCAACTTAAATAAGTAAATAATACAATCAACACACACATATGTGTATATAATATATATATATACACACACACACATAGAATTGATATACATGACAAATTATACATTGACTTGGACCAAGATTTTTTTATTATTTCTTTTTCCTCCTTATTTCTTTATCCATTTCCTTCTCTTTGGCTGATTTTCCCCTGCATCTAGATTTTTCTAGCCTCCTTTCTTTCTTGCAATCGACATACTCCTTCCTTCTCTCTTGATTTTTCTAAACATCCTCCCCTATATTCATTTTTCTTGTTAGGCCGTGGGTTTCCTTTCTTGGTAGCCAATCCTTTCTCTTGTACTCTCTTGCTCTAATCTCATTCTTGCTCGACTTGTAGCAGTTAAGAGAATTGCCTACCTTTGAACTACAACAACTAGAGTTCTTGGTTTGCAGCTTTTCCATTCTGTTCAAGTTTTCTTGTGGGTCTACCATGCTTCCTTGAGACCTAAAGCTAGTCGTGGGTGTGTGCCTTTGAAGCGTGAGAAGAGTGAGTGTAGTTCCTTGTATAAGTAGCCGTGAGGAGTTGTAAAAGAGCAGAGGATGTAGCTAACCTCCAAGAAACCATGCCTACCTCCAAGAAACCATGCCTAACCTTTCTATAGCCTACTGTTATGCTCTTTAGCCAAGCAAAGTGTAAGCATAGTAAATGTCCTGTTTTGGGCAGCCCTGTACGACTGATTCTAACTATGAATAATAGCTTTTTTCTTCCTCGTGGCTAATCAGTTGAAGGCTATAAATAGCTTTAGTGGTCAACTAAGTTTCTTGCAGCTAGCCACCCTTTCTTGCTCCTTGTAGGTAGTTATCTTTGACTTATAACTTCATCTCCATGTGTATTGGTGTTGTTTAATTATTTAAGTTTATAGGATAAGTGAGGTTAGAATAAAAAGTATAAGAACTTAGGTAATGGATGTATGAGTAGTGGAAAAGTAAGCTATGGAATTAGAGTATGTTGATATTAGAATGGTTAATTCAAGTGCTAATGAGAATAAGGAGAATGAATCAAGGCTAAGAATTTAAGGATTTGGTATGGATGTTTTAGGATTCAAGTTTTAGTTACTTTGATTAACCAAATTAAATCTCAAGATTTATGATTGAAATATAAGTCATATGTAATTATGTTGAAGCTAAGGGAATATATATATATATATATTTACATACACCTATATATGAACTAGCATAAATCATGCCCTTAATGTGTTTGATAAAATGCTTGAAAGGAATATTTTTATAAGTAAAACTTGCTAAATTTAATTTCGAGGTAGTTAGTTATTATTGGAATTTGAATAAAAAAGTTCATAAACAAGAATAGATAATGCTTGGTTAATGTTGTGGGTTAAGAAGTTAATTAAAATGAACAATAGGTATAAACAAAGGAGGGTTGGTTGTGGGTAAAATATTGAAAAATGAGAGTTAAGAGGTTTTTTAAGAGATGCAAGGCTAGATTTCGTGGGCTAGAGAAATCTTGTTTTTCGGGACTTAATTAAATTAAGAGTTATGTATATATATGTTATATAGTGGTAAATAAAAATTATATTGCTAGGATTGACTATTTTAATTATGTTGATGTTTGAAATTTTTTGTAGTTGATAAAGGCCAACGAAGTGGTTTTTTTTTTTTTTTTTTTTTTCCTTTTTTCGAAATGATTTTTACTTCTGAAATAAAATCATTGTGCACCTAAGATGTTTTGAGATTTTTTGATTCTGATAAGTGTTTAAAAAGAAAATATTGAAGTGCTCAACCTCAGTGGGTGGATTTGGAGAAGGAGATTCAGTGATTCTTATTTCAATGATTTTGTTTATAATTATGTTTGGTGCGCGAGTACAAAACTGTCCTGTGAGAGTGGTGTGCAAGGTTGAGTTACTCAGTTGGCCCTTTGTATGACTTATGTACTTTGATTATTTTGATTGAATTATAAATAATATTACTTGGATTGTGCTTATCAAGTTGTATATTTCTGTAATCATGTTCATGTAATTCTTAGTAGTTTTGAAATTTATGATATGTTACTATGAATTCACTATATTTTATATACATGTGTTGAGTAATGCTAGTACTCTTTGGGTACAATTTTTCACTTACTGAGTTTGTAAGACCAACCTCTCTTTATTAATATTTTTTTTAGTAACAAGATCTCACAGATGACAATTACTAATAATAGGCTTTGCTTAGTATTTGAAGTCAAGGATAAAAGTTTGCAGTCACACAAGAGTTGTGGGTTGTCTGATTTTGTATTATGTAATAGTCTAGTTAGTTATTATTTATGTTATATTAGAGCAGAGCTCCTCTGTGTAATTCTATAGTTATTGTAATCTGGTCATATATAAGCAGGTGTATTTGTTTGTATTTTGGGGGCATGTTCCTTATTGCAAGGAATCTCTACTGAAATTTTCACTAAATTGTTATTTGTTTCAGTAAACAAACTTTTACAGTTAACTTCTGTTTTATAAAATTTATTTTTGTGTATTGGTTGATTCAAGAGTTGTATGTATTTAGTTATGGTAAAGTCAGGATTACAGAGGTTTGGTTATCCAATCTTTTGATCAGTCATGCCTCCGTGAGGGATGTGACAAACTCGCCTCATTTTCATGAGCTTTCAATTTTGTGGTCCTATTTGCTTCTCACTTGCGTACTCCTGGGATACTATAAGTTGGAAAAATCCTTTTTTTTTTATTTTTTTATTTTAATATTGTCCTTTCGCATATGCATATTCATCTATCTTTTATCACATCCTCAAATAGACGTCATTTAGAGTGTTAATAATGTTTACTTACTTTCTTTTTTTTTTTTTTAAAATTGGTTTTTTCTCCTAGAATGTTTATTTCATTTCCCAGTTGAATAACAACACCTACATGGCTTCTTTCAATAATATTTATCTTATTCAAGGATGAGAAATTTGTTTTGCTTCCATTTATTGCTAAATTTTTTCTTTCTTTTTTCTTCTTTTAAGAGAAAAAATTATGCATTTCACTTATAGTAATGATAATTTTTTGACTTACATTAATAATCAAAAATTTTGTTAAACATTGAATTGCATCTAATATTATATTGCAAATAACATATTACTACACTTTTAGTCTATACAATTACCCTTGCTAGCCTTGTCCATTAAAAAAAAATAATAATCTCATTTGACTAATGAAAAATAAAATTTTAAATTGCTTAATAAATTATGCCTCAATTAATATCAAAAATTTCAAGAGGTACTAAGATATGGAGCTACATGATGATATACCTAATCTTATTCTAAATAATACTGATAAATACTTATTGTATGCATCTATATCTCGTGCCGTTAGGCATGGGTTACTCCCTAGTATTGATATATATAAACAAGAAAGTCTAAGTTAGGGTGGAAACAAGATGAAGAAGATTAGCTCACCTAAATGGGGATGAATGCTAGCTACTTTAGAAATGTTGGAGTTATATAAAGCTACATGTGTTTTGGAATAGCATGCACTCCATGTATTCTATCATTTTTCCAATAATTAACTAATTGAATTTACATAATATGCTTCTGTTGTTTAAAGTAACTTATTTCAATATTAAGGAGATATGGAATTTCAGGAATATTGTCCTATGAACTATATTGAACACTGCCTACTATCTTACAACATTTCTTGTAGTATAATAAGCCAGCGAGAATCATATATAGGAAGTAGGAACTATAGCTAAATAGGAATATCGTAGTTGAAATTGTTAAGGAATTAATGCAGAATCAATGTTATATTTTTAATTCACATAATACTGCAATTTATACAAATATAAAGTTGACCTATATAGGTCAACTTAAACTACAATTATAGGACGTGATTAGTAGAAATTACAAGGATATAATTGGGGAAATTAGGATATAATTACAGGGATGAAAATAGAGAAATTAAACATGAGAATTGACTATGAATTTAGATAGATTTCTAGCTTGACATTCATGCCATGAATGTACTTATACTCTCCCTCAAGTTGGAGCATTTAAATTGTAAATGTCAACTTAGATTTCAAAAATTGAAATTGATCTTTGTCCAGTGGCTTTGTGAATATATCGGCAATTTGATTGCTACTAGATATTTTGGCAAGGACAAATCAATCCACTTTGCAGTTTCCCATGCACAACATGATTGTCAATCTAGATGTGTTTGGTCTATTCATGGAAAACTAAATTAGCTGCAATATGAATTGTAGCATCAATGTTATAGTAAGTGGGATAGGAACATGTGAAGATATGCCTAAATCTCATAAAAGATATGATAGCTATGTGAGTTCCAAGTAGTGGTGGCCATTGATCAGTATTCAACTTTTGCAGAAGAGCACGAATAGCAATTGGTTTTTTGTCTTTTATGAAATAGGACTTGATCCTAAAAATATGCAATAACCAATGGTAGAAAGTCGAGTAATAAAGCAACATGCCTTAATCAAAATCACAATAAGCCCTAAGAGATGGAGCAAAAGATGAAGCCAAAATAATTCTTTTCCCAACTATAGCTTTTAGATAATGGAGCAACTATAATGCAGCGTCATAATGTGGTTTACAAGATTAGTGCATAAATTAACTGAGAGTATTAACAGTATAGACAATATTAAGATGAGTGATTATAAGGTAGATAAAATGTCCAACGAGTCGATGATAGACAGCTAGATCTTCGAAAATATCACCTTCAGTAGGAGTTAAATTTAGATTTAGATTTTGTTCCATAGAAGAATTAGCTGGTTAGGCAGTAGTGAGACCAAAAATTTTGAGAATTTCAAGGGCATATTTTCTCTAAGAAAGATAGAGACTTTTTGACAAGCAAGCAACTTCGATGCTTGGAAAATATTTGAAAGGGCCTAAATCTTTGATATGAAATTGTTAATGAAGCATGTTCTTGCCTTTTTGAATGAGAGAATTATATGTTCATGTATCACATTATCATTAGCAAAACTAGAATAAAGATTAGAGCTCTAGATTTATTGAGAAAAAAATAAATAATGACTAGCTTGAGATTGATGGAACCCAAAACAAATAAGGGTTGTGAAAATTTTGGCAAACCAATTGCAAGAGGCATGTTTTAGTCCATATAGAGATTTATACAAGAGATAAACTGAATTCTTCCACTTTAGATGATATCTAGGTACGAGAGTCATATATAGTTCCTCATTTAATTCACCATGTAAAAATGCATTTTGGACATCAAGTTGATAGAGGGGCCAATCTTTTATGGCAGCAAGGGCATGGAGTACTTGAATAATCACTAACTTTGCAACTGGAGCAAAAGTATCCTTGTAATCAATTCCTTTAACTTGTGTGTAACCTCTAGCTATAAACTGAGCTTTATATCTTGCAATAGTACCATTAGAACGATATTTAATTTTGACGACCCATCTAGAACAAATGGGCTTTTTTCCTGGTGGCAGCAACATGATTGACCATGTCTTATTTTGATGTGAACGCATCCATCTTAACTTTCATTGCTTCATGCCATTCTAAAAATTTAGTAGCTTGAAAAAAACTAGATGGTTCATTAGTAGCAAATAAAGAAGCAAGAAAAGACTAATGAAGTTTAGTAAAATTAGAATAAGAGAGATATTTAGATAAAGGATGAGAGTTACCAGGACCATCAACTGAAGTATATGTTAGAATATAGGTAATAGAGAAAAATAGTAATCCTTAAATAAGTAGGAGCCTTGTGATGCCAACTTATTTGTCATGTTGATAGAATACAAGGCACTTGATTGATAGAATTTGGAACATTAATATTGGCAGTGTCAGATGCTTGTTGACTTGAGGAATTTGGTGAAGGAGAATTATTGGAAATGGTAGGAGTAGTGGAATTGGTTGATGTAGAGGTAGGTGGTTAAGGTGTGTTATTTAGATTGGAAACGGGAATATAGGAACTGTCAGGGATAAAAGTGGGTGGTTGTAGAGTGTCATCTATATCGAGAACTGGAAGAGGAAAAGTAGGTTAGGTAGTTTTCATCTGCATAGCTTGACAAGGGAAAATATTTTCATAGAAAATAACATTATTAGAGGTATAAACTTTGCAAGTATGAAGATTTTTGTATGCTTTTTGACCAAAAGGATAACCAATGAAAACTTATAGGGATGCTTGATGATCAAATTTGTGTTTAATAGAATGGCTCCATGCATAACATAAACACTCAAAGACATGCAAATGAGAGTAAGATGGTGTTTTGTGAAAAAAGTATTTCAAATAGGGTTTTACCTTTGAAAACTTTAGTACCAAGTCGGTTGATAAGATATGCAACTGTCAAAACACAGTCACTCCAAAATTGGATAGGTAGTTTAGCCTGAAAGCATAAAGCTTGAGAGCAATATTTAGAAGATGTCGATGTTTACTCTCTACAATGCCATTTTGTTAAGGGGTAGCAACACAACTTGTTTGGAGAAGAACACCAACAAAGTTTAAAAATTCTCTAGTAGTATGATTTAAAAAGTCAATAATTATCACATCGAATCTGAGGAATTTTTGTATGAATTGAGTTATTGCCATAGCATAAAAATGACAAATATGAGAATTGACTTCAAATTTAGCATGCATAAGGTAAACCCATATAGTACAAGAAAAATCATCAACAACTATTAACAAATAACATGCACCAGATAATGATGGAATTTGATATGGTCCCCAAATATCAAAATGAACTATATCAAAACAAGCAACAGTACCAATGACACTAGTGGAAAAAGGCAAATGACATTGTTTTGCAAGTGAGCATATGGTGCTAGTGCATTTATTAGAAATTGAAATTTTAGAATCTAATGCTTTGAAATTGTAATTCAATGAAAAGGCAGGATGGCCTAACCGCCAATGCCATAGATCAAAAGAAGGTTGTTGAAGAATAGCAGAAGAACAATTTAGCTAATCTGGTAAGAGAAAATAAAGTCCTCCATGCTCTTTACCCAATCCAATCACATGCTTCATTTGTAGGTCCTGAAAAATACAAGGATCAACAAGGAATATTACACAACAATTCAATGATTTTGTAATTTTATTAATAGAAAGCAGATTGAATTTGAAGTCAGGGACATATAATGCACCCTTCAAAGATTGATTAGAAGTTGACCTAGCATCACCAGCACTGTTGCCATTGGGTAATTGTATTAGAGGAGATGAATTGTTTGTATGGGGAGAAATAAGTAACTTGGGATAGGATACCATATGATTCAAGCAACTAGAATCGATGACCTAAGTAGAGTTAGGAAATGAAGAAAAAAGTACATAAGAATTACCTACAAAGTGATCTAAATAATTGGTATTACTCTATGGAAGAATAGAAGATTATTGCTGAATTTGTTGAGAATCGAATGTAAGGCATGTGAAATTTGTGAAGAACTACCTACAAAGTGATCCAAATTGTTGGTGGTCATTATAGTCAAAAAAAAATAAGATCGTTTAGGTTGATACCATGTTAAGAAATGTAGAATGGAAATGTTATATTTTTCATTCATATAACAGTGCTATTTATATAAGTACAAAGTTGACCTATGGCTAAACTTAAACAATAATTATAGGACATGATTAGGAGACAAGGATGCAATTGGGGGAATTAGGATATAATTACAAGGATGAAATTAGAGAAATTAAAAACAACAATTGACTACGAATGTAGACAGATTTATGGCTTGACATTCATGCCATGAATGTAATAGAAATAGATATAACCAAAAGCACGCAGAAATATCATATATGAATTGTTAAAGCATGATAAGTTAAATTCTTAGCCAATCAAGTTTTTAATCCCATGTAGTACATATTTGTGTTTCTTACTTTTAATTTTTGGGGGCAGTGAAATATAAAGTAAAGAGTATCTGAGAGACAAATAACTAAAGAAGTGAGAGTTAAGAAACACAAACACGTCATGCTTTAACAATTCAGATATGATATTTCTGCTTCCCGATTATCTATTTCAATTGTAATATTTCTATTCCACTATAGTTCCTACTTCCTATATGTCGATGCCTGCTGGCTAGCGTTGCTTGCAAAGATTTTCGATGAGTTTATTTGACACCTACTAGCTATTACCTAATCAATCAAGCTTCGATGATCATCATACTAAAAAGGGTGAAATTCTCTTGCTAAACCTTCTATCATTAGGCTTGCAAAGCAATATATAGCAAGAATATAACTTTATCTATTTAGTAATTTGAACATTTTCATACCATATCTGCGAGAATCATTCTTCCCATTTTTATTACTACTAAGTGGGTAACTCATGCCGACGTGTTAAGGAGATAATTTTTTTTTTTTTTTTTACAACATATATTTAAACTAGCATCC
>CM055616.1:19363952-19447254 GCA_029379385.1 Quillaja saponaria | reverse complement strand
TAACTTGCTTAAGAAACTCTATTAAGAACCATATCATAACCAATGCCCATATTTAGTGAAGGTTTAAGAGTACTAAGAGAGGTTTATGAACAAGTTTAAGGGAAGGTACTCAAGATCACCATCATACTTGGCGAAACCATTTGAACAAAACACTAAGTTAGCCGAGTACTTTAAACCAAGTGCTTCTTGGAAAGCAACCCAAGTTTCTAAACCCTTTTCTTATTCTTCTTTTTTTTTTATTGATTTTTATATGTTACTCAACCTTCATCTCATCTCTATCAATCATAAGAGAACAATCAACCAGCAAGAAGTAACTCACGCTGCAGCGCCACATTAAGCCGCAGCTTTTAAAATCCAGGGATTTCCAAAATTAACCTGAGAGTATCATGTCGTGGCAGCATAAATTCCCAAACCTAGGCAAGTACTCAAAGCTTTGAGCCGCGACACCTTAATTTCAATGGAAATACCATTTCAAATAGAGCACGACACATAGCATCACCATTGTTACTCCATGGCATTGCCCAACCTAGAAAATTAAACTTTCGAACATATTGCATCATGCCGTAGTGGCTACTGACTTATGTTGCGGCTGTAACACCCCTATAAACTTAATCTAGTTTAATTAGACTAAAATGTGTTATTATGATTAAGCATGTAAGTGCTAGGAAATTATTCTAATTCATGAATTCGGTAGAAATTTTCATGCATTCATTTTATGCATTTATTTAGGAAATTTTAAGGTAAATTTTCAAATATGGAAATTGTGACATCGTGATGACATCATCATGCAAATTGATGACATCATCACTTCCAATATGGAAACATGTAAATATGGAAAGTAAATAGTTAGGAAATGGTTAGAATGGAACAAGAAAGGAACCAAACTACGAATAATAATCCTACCAAAATGGTGGGGAGGAAGGAAACAAGGCTATGAATGCATTAATTGAAAAACACATAGGTGGAAAGTTAACATTTAATGCAAGAGGTGAGGTGTAATAAGCATGTGGGAAATGAGTGAATAGGTGATAAGCCATGTGTAAGTGAACCAAGATAAAAGAGCCAAGAGTAAAAGAGAATGTAAACTTGGAAGAAACCTAGTGCATGACTTAAGTAAGATGATTAGTATCATTAATGAAGAAAAGCCAAGTGGTTAAGCTCTTATATCACAACCGACCATACACAAGATTACACGCACACACACAGTTTGCTAACCATAAACACTTCCAAGCTATAGGACAAACCCTATACTACAAACACACATCCAATAGACTCACTCAAAACCGTAATCTAGAAAGAAAGAAAACAAATCTGTAAACCAAAGAAAAGCAAGAAGGAAAACCTAAGCAAGGAAAGAAAGAAAAAACATGAGCTAAAAGGAGGATGAGCAAAGCCATAAATGAAAGAAGGAGGAGGAAAACCAAGCAAGGAAGGAGAAGGAGAAAAACGAGAGGAAAAAGAAAGGAGGAGGCATAGGAGAAAAGAGAGAGAAACAAAAGGCTAAGGGTATTAGGCAAGTATTCATGCATTCTTTGTCCATTCCATCTTCACTTTGTAAATTAGTTTCTTATTACTCTTATACTCTTTATGCTATTCTTATGTCCTTCATGCATATGAAATGGAAAATGAGGAAAATGATTCCCCTTTTGGAAAATTTAAAGGAAAAGGAAAATGATTCTAGTAACTTTTCTTGAGCTCAAGTTGGTCGAAGTTCTTAGGCATCCAGAATGATGTACAAACCATAGTATGAATCATACTATTGAGAGGTGGTGCCATGTATACAAGAGGTTGGTATCCATGGTACATCGAAGTCCTTGTAAGGTAGCCTCGAGTTTGCATGAACCGTTCAAGAATGGTTTCTAAAACTGCCATCAAAATATTTTTCGTTGCTATGTGTGAATACTTGTTGAGGTTCGACTCACTTTTATTCAATTTAATGTGCAGGATAATTAATCTTTCATCGAAGTGTATATAGTACAAAGTACCTTTGTATTTTACTTTTCTTTGGAGGAGGGCGTTGTGTATGTTACTGAAAGGTAGCAAGTTGTAAATTGGTGGTATGAAGAGGGTGATGAGGATAGCCCTCTCATTGCCATTTGTGTGATTCCGCTAGGTGGAAAACGGTCTAGCAATTTTGGAGTCATGGCTATTGGGTTCTAAGAGGATCAGGGGGTAAATCTAATGATGGCCATAAATATGTAAATATGTATCTAGTTTGGACTTAAACTAGTGGTCTAAAGGGAATTTGTAAAATACTTGTAATAGTTTCCTTTTGGGTCCAAACTTGGTATAAAATCCATGTAAATAATGTGTATCATGCAAATGAATGCATTAGGAGACCATGTCTCTTTTGTAAGCCTTAAATGTCCATGTGTTAAAATGGGCCAAGAAGAATACCCTAGGAAAAAGAAGTGTCCAATTCGGTCAAGTAGTCTTCAGGCAAAGAAAGTGTCAAATTCGGTTAAGGCAAGAAGAAAGAATGACAATTAACAAAAGACAAAAGAAACAAATGGTAAAATACAAGATAGAAAGAATTGATTAGTATCTAGTACTAATCGGTCATGGAGGATTAAAATTAGGTAAATAAAATCAATAGTAATATTAATTGGTAATTTGGCATGTAATTTTACAAGAAAGTACTAACAAGGAAGTAAACAAATTAAGAACATGGAAGATGTGAATTAATCCTAGCCGATTTTAATCTAGGAGAGTAATAAAGGATTAAGGATGCAAGGCTAGAAGTTAATAAAGAATTAGTAACATGAATTAATCTAGGTGTTGAATATAAACTAAGTTGGGTAATAGGTTGAGAATTAATGAAATCATAAGGCTATAAGTTAATTAAATATAATTCTTGAAGGAGGAAAATTAAGAAAAGAAAATTAGTTAAAGGGTGTCTTGTAAAAAGAATCATTAAGGAGGTCCTTTAATAAAAAAGGAAATTGATGTAATACGTTCTCTTGTAACAAGTAAAGATTAAAATATCACTTAATTAAGAATAGTTAAATTTGGCGTAGGGAGAAGATTGAAGGAAACTAAGTAATTTAATCTAAGGAATTGGGTCCAAGAAGAATAAAAAGAAAAAGAAAAATTTGGTAAAGAAAGTAACTAGTTCAATTTAAAAATTAAAGGAATACAAGGAAGCTTTGGTCTCTTTGGTAATTACTATTTAATTTAGACATTAATTAAATTAAATCTAGGTTTAAGGAAGTAAGGTGTTACATTTATTGTATCAGAGCAGCGATTTAGGCAATGGTGGGATGAGGAGGCCTAAGACAACTTGCCTGGGTTTCATACATATCACTTTCTCCACAGGTTTAATTATGTATACCTTGTTTGTTGTTATGCCTATTACATGAAATATTGTTTGCCTATTACATGAAGTGTTGTTTACAAATTGTTGATATGACAAGGTGCTTTATGTTACATGTTTTACATATATATGTTTATGTGTTTCATATATATATATATATATGCCATGTGATAAGGAAAGGAAGTATTCAATGTTACATGAAAAGGAAAGGACGTGCTAAATATAGCATGTAAAGAGGAAAGGAAAGGAAAGGAAAAGCTAAATATTGCATGCATAGTAGAAGGAAATGAACATAACATGCATGCGTAGTAAAAATAAAGGAACATGACATACTAGAACATGTTAGGATACCTATTCTAGGAATGAATCTAAAGGTGTAATTGCGTGTGCATTCTAGGATGGCTCATGAGAAAAGATCCCAAAATAAGCTCTTGGAAAGCACACTCAATAAATTGGAGAGTGTATCGGGAGTAATGAGGAAACAAGTAGATACTCAAAATGTGGCTGTAGAAGTTGTAATGACGGCTACCAATGTTGTGGCACGAATGAATGTTAAAAGAAAGGACGTTGAGCTTCAAATGAAAGTACCTAGACCAAGAGAAGTTGGGACATTGATGGACAATTTTAGGAGAGCCAACCTACCTAGCTTTCCGGGGAGTTGTGACTATAGTGTAGTTGAGAGATGGATGCATCAATTAGAAAAGATTTTCAGGTAATGGGATGTGAGGAGAATGATAAGTTAGTGTTAGCAGTGTATATGTTAGAAGGGGAAGCCGAGTATTGGTGGCAAAGTATGGAAAGGTTACTTACGGCTAGAGGGGTAGAAGTGAATTGGAAGAGTTTCAAGGAGGCTTTCTATAGAAAATATTTTTTGATAGCATTAAACAGGACCTTGAAGTTGAGTTTAATCAACTCAGACAAAGGAATATGATCGTATTAGAGTACAAACATAAATTTGAAGAACTATCTAAGTTCTCTACCTACTTGTAAACCCATTATGACGATAGGTGGAAGGCCGATAAATTTCAATGAGAGTTAAATCCTGATGTGAGGGGTAAGATAGCAACCTTAAAGATAGAGAACTTTGCTCAGTTGGAAAAGTAAGAATGCAGAGAGAATATGTAGGGAGGAAGAATTGAAGAGGAATGGGAGATATGAGAGTTTTAAGCGATTTCGGGGGATGGAAAGGAATAAAGGTAATAAACGAGGAGTTGGAGCCAGAATTGGGAGGCAACCTTATTAGCCAAATAAAGGGAAAGTAATGGTTAACTGAGGGAGGAAGGATTGTGTAATAAGTGTGGGAGACTTCATATTGGTGGGCCATGTCAAATGGGTACCAATAATTGCTTTAAGTGTGGAAAGGAGGGTCACATAGCAGTATTGTTCGGAGTTGAGTAATCTGAGGGCTGCTAGGAAACTAGTGGCTTCAGGATGGGTGTTTTCCCTGAATTAAACAGAGGCACAAGAGGATGATAACGTCATTCTCGGTAAGTGTCTATTAGCTGGTCAAGACGTACTTACTTTATTTGAAACTGGAGCATCATTCTTTCATTTTTGTAGAATGTGCTAAGAGATTGGATTAGAATGTCATGTAGATTGATAATGGAAACCCTAGCAGGCAAGCCTTTGTGTGTAAGTGAAGCATATAAGTCAGTGGAATTAGAAGTACAAGATAGGTTGAGCTATCTTGATCTAGTTTGCTTACCTATGGGATATTTGGATTTGATCATAGGAATGGATTGGTTAGGAGAACAACAGGCGGTAATAGACTGTAAGGATAAGATAATAACATTTCCCCCAATCCATTGTTGTTCACCAAAACTGAAACCTACCTCGATACTTATTTCGGCATTGGAAGCTAGGAAAATGGTGTGGCAAGGTTGTACAGGGTACTTAGCTGTACTAACCGAGGTTAAGGAAGAGAAGAAGGACCTAAACCAAATTTTGATGGTTCAAGATTTCCCTGAGGATATATTCGGTTTACCACCTGAAAGAGAGATTGAATTTTCCATAGAAACTTTGCCAGGTACCACTCCAATATCCAAACCTCCATTTAGAATGACACTGGTAGAACTTGCAAAACTTAAGAAGCAGTTAGAGGAATTACTTGATAAGGGTTACATAAGGCCTAGTGTTTCACCCTAGGGAACACCGGTATTATTTATCAATGAAAAAGATAGGACGTTTAGGTTGTACATAGACTATAGGCAATTTAACAAAGTCACCATTAAGAACAAATATCCTTTGCCTAGGATAGATGATTTGTTGGATCAATTGCAAGAAGCTGCAATGTTTTCTAATATTGATTTGAGGTCAGGATACCATCAATTGAGGGTTAAGTCTGAGGATATTTCCAAAACAACTTTTAGGACAAGATATGGTCATTTTGAGTTCTTAGTTATGCCTTTTGGAGTGACAAATGCACCTGCAATATTGATGGACTTGATGAATAGGGTGTTTAGACCTTATCTTGATCAATTTGTGATAGTGTTTATAGATGATATTTTGATATATTCAAGGAATATGCAAGAGCATGAGGAGCATTTGAGGATAGTATTGCAGACCCTTAAGGATAAACAATTATACACTAAGTTCAATAAATGTGATTTCTAGTTAGATAAGGTGAGATTCTTAGGACATGAGATCAGTGTTGAGGGAGGTGCTGTAGATCCTAAGAAGGTTGAAGCGGTGTTAAAATGGGAAGTACCAACAATGGTCACTGTGGTCAGGAGTTTTCTAGGTTTAGCAGGCTACTATTGAAGGTTTATTCAAGGATTTTCCCAAATAGCTATTCCATTGACTAGATTGACCTGTAAGGGAGTGAAATAGGTGTAGACTGAAAGTTGTCAAAGGAGTTGTGAGAAATTAAAGGAAAGATTAACTATGCTCCTGTACTAGTTATACTTGATCCTAAGAAAAGATATACCGTGTATAGTGATGCTTCTAAGAAAGGGTTAGGTTGTGTTTTGATACAACAAGGTAGAGTAGTAGCTTATGCTTCTAGACAGTTAAGGCCTAATGAGGAACACTACCCTACCCATTATCTTGAACTTGCTGCTGTGGTGTTTGCTTTGAAAATTTGGAGACATTACCTGTTTGGTAAGAAATTTGAGGTTTTTATTGATCATAAGAGTTTGAAGTATTTGTTTGATCAAAAGGAGTTAAAGATGAGACAAAGGAGATGGTTGGAGTTTCTAAAGGATTATGAGTGTGAATTGAAGTACCATCCCGGTAATGCTAATGTAGTTGCTGATGCTTCAAGTAAAAAGTCAGGGCATATGGCTAGGTTGATAATCTAATAGTACAAATTGTTGAAGGACTTTAGAGATGCATGTGGCTTAATCGAATTAAAGTCTAAATGTATAGCACTTTGAGGATTTAGGTGATAATCTGATTTGAAACAAAGGATCAAAGAATGACAGGATCAAGATGATTATTCAAAGGAGATTAGGTGAAAAATGCAAACCAAAGAATTAAGAGATTTTAACATGAACGAAAAAGGGTTGCTTGAATATCAAAATAGACTTTATGTACCTGAGAATATTAGTCTTAAGAAATTGATCTTAGATGAAATCCATAAGTATAGATATTCCATTCATCCCGGAAATTCAAAGATGTATAAGGATTTAAAGACTCAATTTTGGTAGCATGGGATGAAAAGAGAAGTTGCTGAATATGTGTCAAAGTGCTTAACGTGTCAAAGAGTGAAAATAGAACACCAAAAGCCTATAGGATTATTACAACCTATAGAGTTACCAATTTGGAAATAGGCTGAAGTAACCATGAATTTTTTAGTGGGGTTGCTGAGGACTACTAGTAGGAATGATGCCATTTAGGTGATTATAAATCAACTTACTAAGTCAGCACATTTCCTTCCTATTATGTTGAATTATTTTCTCAAGAAGCTAGCGCAAATTATAAAGGAGATCGTGAGACTTCATAGGATACCTAGAAGTATTATTTTGGATAGGGATCCTAGATTCACTTCAAAACTTTGGCAAGCTTTAGGAACTAAACTTAGGTTTAGTATTGCTTATTATCCGCAAACCAATGGACAATCCGAGAGGACTATCCAAACTTTAGAGGATATGCTTAAAGCTTCTATTTTGGAGTTTAAGGGAAATTTGGATAATTATTTACCTTTAGTAGAGTTCACCTACAATAATTCTTTCCACCAAAGTCTTCAAATGGCTCCCTATGAGGCGTTATATGGGAGAAAATGTAGGTATCCATTGTGTTAGTTTAAAGTAGGCAAAAAACAATTGTTAAGACCTGATCTAATTCAACAAACCACTGAAGCCATTAGGAAGATTAGACAAAAGTTAAAGATAGCTCATGGTAGGCAAAAGAAGTATGCGGATAGGAGAAAAAGGACTTTAGAATTTCAGGAAGGGGAACACGTATTCTTAAAGACCACACCTTTAACCGGTTTTGGGAGGACTAGAAAACAGGTAAGCTTGTACTGAGGTATGTAGGACCTTATGAAATACTAGAAAAGATTGGGAATGTGGCATACTGAATAGCATTACCACCTAAAATTACCCACATTTGTTTGATGAGGTTAGTATGAACTTTGGAGACAAAATTCCTTTATGAGAGAGGGAGTAATGTCACACTCCTAGAAACTTAATCTAGTTTAATTAGACTAAACATGTTTTAATTATGATTAAGCAAGTAAGTGCTAGGAAATTAGTCTAATTCATGAATTTGGTAGAAATTTTCATGCATTCATTTTATGCATTTAATTTTAATAATTTTAAGATAAATTCTTAAATATGAAAACTGTGACTTCATGATGACATCATACAATGACATCATGATGACATCATCATTTAGTTAGGATTGAAAGATGGAGTCATCATTGGATGACATCATTATGACATCATATGACATCATCACTTCCAATTATGGAAACATGTAAATGTGGAACTAATTTAGTTAGGAAATGGTTAGAATAGAACAAGAAAACAACCAAACTAGGAACAATATCCTAGCCAAAACCGTGGGAAGGAAAGAAACAAGGGTGTGAATGCATGAATTGAAAACACATAGGTGGAAAGTTAACATTTAATGCAAGAGGTGAGGTGTAATAAGCATGTGAGAAATGAGTGAATAGGTGGCAAGCCATGTGTAAGTGAACTAGGAGAAAAGAGCCAAGTGTAAAGGAGAATGTAAACTTGGAAGAAAACTAGTGCATGACTTAGAGTAGGAATGATTAGTATTATTAATGAAGTAGAAGCCAAATGGTTAAAATCTTCTATCAAAACTGGTCATGCACCAAGATTACACACACACACACTTTGCTAACCATAAACACTTCCATGCTAGAGGACAAACCCTAAACCACAAAAACATATCCAATAGACTAAAAAGCGTAACCTAGAAAGAAAAAAAAAACAAAACTGTAAACCAAAGAAAAGAAAGAAGGAAACTCGAAGCAAGGAAAGAAAGAAAAACGTGAGCTAAGGGAGGAGGAGCAAAACTGTAAAAGGAAAGAAAGAGTAGGAAAACTGAGCAAGGAAGGAGAAGGAGAAAAACAAGAGGAAAAAAGAAAGGAAGAGGCGTAGGAGAAAAGAGAAAGAAAATAAAAGGCTAAGGGTATTAGGCAAGTATTCATGCATTCTTTGTCCATTGCATCTTCACTTTGCAAATTAGTTTCTTATTACTCTTATATTCTTCATGCTATTCTTGTGTCCTTCATGCATGAAATGGAAAATGAGGAAAATGATTCCCTTTTCAAGAAATTTAAAGGAAAAGGAAAAGGATAATGATTCTAGTAACTTTGTCTTGAGTTCATGTTGGTTGAAGTTCCTAGGCATCCAGAATGATGTCCAAACCATAGTATGGATCCTCTTTTTAAGAGGTGGTGCCATGCATATAAGGGTTGGTATCCATGGTGTATTGAAGTCCTTGTAAGGTAGCCTTGGGTTTGCATGAACCGTTCAAGAATGGTTACTAGGGAGTGAAAAAGAGGAAAAATGATGAATTTTGCATTTGCATATTCTTATATTTCTAAAACTGCCATCAAGATATCTTTCATTGCTATGTGAGAATACTTGTTAAGGTTTGACTCATTTTTCTTCAAACTTGATGTGCAAGATAATTAAACTTTCATGGAAGTGTATATAGTTCAAAGTACCTTTGTATTTTGCTCTTCTTTAGAGGAGGGTGTTGTGTATATTACTAAAAGCTGGCAAGTTATAGATTGGTGGTATAAAAAGGGTGATAAGGATAGTGTTGGGTGGAAAACAGTCTAGCAATTTTGGAGTCATGGCTGTTGGGTTCTAAGAGGATCAAGGGTAAATCTAATTATGACCATAAATATGTAAAAATATATCTAATTTAGACTTAAACTAGTGGTCTAAAGGGAATTTGTAAAATACTTGTAATAGTTTCCTTTTGGGTCCAAACTTGGTATAAAATCTATGTAAATAACGTGTACTATGCAAATGAATGCAATAGGAGACCATGTCTCTTTTGTAAACCTTAAATAACCATGTGGTAAAATAGGCCAAGAAGAAGACCCTAGGAAAAAGATGTGTCTAATTCGGTCAAGTAGTCTTTAGGCAAAGAAAGTGTCAAATTCGGTTAAGGCAAGAAGAAAGAATGACAATTAATAAAGGACAAAAGAAACAAATGGTAAAATACAAGATAGAAAGAATTGATTACGGTATCTAGTACTAATCGGTCATGGAGGATTAAAATTAGGTAATTAAAATCAATAGTAATATCAATGGGTAATTTGGCATGTAATTTTAACAAGAAAGTACTAACAAGGAAGTATAAGAACATGGAAGATGTGAATTAATCCTAGCTTATAAGATCTAGCCGATTTTAATCTAGGAGAGTAATAAAGGATTAAGGATGCAAGGCTAGAAATTAATAAAGAATTAGTAACATGAATTAATCTAGGTGTTGAATATAAACTAAGTTGGGTAATAGGTTGAGAATTAATGAAATCATAAGGCTATAAGTTAATTAAATATAAGTCTTGAAGGAGGAAAATTAGTTAAAGTGTGTCTTGTAAAAAGTATCATTAAGGAGGTCCTTTAATAAAAAAGGAAATTGATGAAATATGTTCTCTTGTAACAAGTAAAGAATAAAATATCACTTAATTAATAATAGTTAAAGTCGACCTAAGGAGAAGATGGAAGGAAATTTGGTAATTTAATTTAAGGAATTGGGTCCTAGAAGAATAAAAAGAAAAAGAAAATTTTTGGTAAAGAAAGTAACTAGTTCGATTTAAAAATTAAAGGAATACAAGGAAGCTTTGGTCTCTTTGGTAATTACTATTTAATTTAGACATTAAGACATTAATCAAATTAAATCTACGTTTAAGGGAGTAAGGTGTTACAGTGGAGTCTTACTTTTATAAAATCTGGGTTTTACCCGAGAGTGTCAGGCTGCGGTGCCATGTTATTCAAGCTGTGGTGTAAAAACTAGTGTTTTGATAATTTTGAATTTCAGGTCATTACACCGCGACACCCATTACTTCAAGCTGTAGTGCATTTTCGGGATTTCTATTTTTTCAAAAGGATTTTCAAACCTAAACACATTCCAAACTTAAAACCTAACCCACTCCCCCCAATTCTTAATATCATACATCTTAGGATTGAATTCCATAAACCCAAACCCCATTCCCCTTGATCCTTATGATTTCACATGAGTTGTTGTTCACAATTCACCCACATCACTATTCACACGGGTTTTTCTTCACGATTCTTCAACACAAGTAAGTTCTTCACTACTCATTTCTTAGTTTCGAATTTATAAAGTAATATTATGCTTTGCTTGTGTTCTTTGGATTAATATGATTGAAGTTTTATGGGCGGGTCTCTATTTATGGGTTTTGCTTAGTTTATTGAGTTTGGGTCTAGGTTATGTGGGAGTTACGTTTTATGTTGGGTAGTTATGCGTCTATGATGTTGTTGAATAATGGTTATGGAATGATTATATACAATGCCCCTATGTCATTCCCATTCCCCTTATTAAGTAGATTGTACTTAATAAGGTTTGCAACTCAGCCCCAACTACTTCTGAATCATAGTCTATCAAATAGACGAATGACATTGGGCTCAATTATGTTCACCTCCTATAGTCGGAATAGTTGCACTCTACGACAACTTCGTGGACCATAATGATAGCAAGGTCATGGTCCGGGGAAAAATGGTGCCATTCACAAGCACAACTACTAATGCTTACCATAGAATTCCTGACCTTCTCGAGAATGATGAGTATATGACTTATGCAAGTGGCATAGTGAACTATACTGCTAAGTATGTCTATTGATATTGGTAGCTTAATTCACAGTGCTATTTACAGACAGGGAATAGTAGAAACCTCGGTTTATGGTTCCTATCCCTTATCATTAAACTTTGCCGCAAGGCCTGTGTGATTTGGAAGGATACTGAACCATTGGTACTTTAGAAGGGGCCTATCATTGGTAGCATAAGTATGCTGTCAATCATTAAAATAATGAGCTATTGCGGATGATGTTGCAGCAAGGAGGATGGGATTCTACTACATTCCCTCATTGTCCCAAACCTCCAGCTCCCTTCCTTCGTCCCGAAGAGGATGTTGACATTGACTTTGAAGAATGATGGGATTTCATTTTATCTTTTTTTTTTCCTTTTGTTTTTCTTTTCTTTCTTCATTTGTTAAACACTGGAACACGGTTTAGTTTAGGTTTGGGGTTTAACTTTCAGTTCTGTATTACCTATTCGTATGTATAATTGTTATCCCCAATTTATATGTAATTTGTTTAGACACGATATCTAGATTGTAATGTGTTTCTTATATTGTTCTAAGTAGATTGCAATTTTAATTTGTTAATAATGCTCCAATATTTTCCTATTCCTATGATATTACCTTATTTATGCATTGATTTTGAGTTTTGATAAAAATGCAAGAAACTTTGAATTTATTATATTTAGGGTAAATACTTCGTGTATCCATATCTACACAAGGGTATTTTCACTTAGGGTTGATGTTTTAAAATGATTTTTTCTTTATAACCCTTAGATTCTTTTTTACCTCTTTAATTAGTGAGAATTCCTCTTGAGGCAAAACCCTAAGCAAAACTTAGTTGAGAACATGATTTAGGCCATCTTTGAACCGATAGAGTTTTTGTACATCCACCATTGATTTTATATTTCCTTTGAGCCGAAAGCCTATTCTTTCTAGCACATACATATGTTAACTAATTCTTTTGTTTGTAAGGCCAATTTACCCTATTACTTTGAGCACATTGAATATGCAGTAAAGTTAAGCTTTAAAAGAGAATGAGCTTGAAGCAAGTCTGTAAGGGTTAGGGTTAGGGTTAGGGTGAGCACAACACAAGAAAGAAGAAAAAAATTGTTATCTTTCCTACCTGATAAAAATTAAGTTTGGGGGAGTATGTGAAAATTCCTTGAGAATTTGTCTACAAACCAAAGGTTTGGTAGGGAAAAAAAAGGGAAGAATAAAGAAGAAAAAGTGGAAAGCATCTATGCCACACAAGAATGAAAAATCGGGTGATATATTAAAAAATGTGATGAAATAGTTGAAGCTTGAGTGAGTGGGAGTTAACATCTTACCAAAGAAAAGGTGACAAAGAAGGGTGAGTTCATGCAAAGAATTTGTGCTTAGGTAATTGAGCCTAAAAATTCCATTTCATCAAACCTTTGCCCTAGCCTTACATTACAAGCTGAATGAAACACCTATTGATTTTTAACTAAGTATTGGCCTACATTAGTGAAGAGAGGAAGGAAAGGCAAAGTTTTAGGCGTTAAGACTAGTCTTTGAGTTTTTTTAGAAATATCTTTGAAGCCATTTAACCTTTAGTGACGATGCCTTGCACACACACACATAAAGTTTGCCCGAATATGATAAATTTAGAGTTATACTTTTGTTTCATCTTGAGTCAAGTATTTATTATAAAATTTGAGGATTTTAGGGGAATAATTAGTTCATCGTTTCTAAATTAATTGTTATTCTTATTTGTTTGTTTGCTTTTTTTCTTTTCCCTTGGGACTAGCAAAATACTAAGTTTGGGGGTGTGATAACTTTGTAAAATAAAGTTATTTCACTATGCTTTTAATTCATATTTTATGCTAAATCCTAAGGTTTTGAGTTTCAAATTTAGTGCTTTAGTTGGTTTAGGAGTTTTTTTAGAGTTTTTACTATGATTAGGAGTAGTTTTATGATTTTGTTATTTAACTGGTTTTAGTTGTCTTTTCAGTGTCTTAGATGAACTCTAAGAAGGAGAAGAATTCAAGACAGCGTCGCAGTGACAAAAGGAAGAAATTAGTGATTCAGGCCGAGAGACTTGAGCTGCGATGTGACAAAGATGAAGTCACGGTGCTGTTAAAATGAGAAAATTGCAATTCAGGCAGACATATGCGCCACTGCACCAGTTTAATGAAGCCACGGCACCAATTTGAAAGACGACTTCATGACAGCGCACATCAATGTGAAGTCGAGGCATACCATGTTGTAGTCTGAGTAGGACTATATAGATCCTTCAGCTCTGCAGCATCATTATGTGCTTTAGAAGAATCCTACTTCAATTGAACTATGAGCAAAAGGTCTATAAAATAAGGTGAAGGCTGAAGTTTGGTGATATACCAGTGCTTGTGATAGAGAGTACCTAAGGAGCTAAAGGATACCCGAAGCAATGACAACTTCTAGTTTCTACTCCCTTCTTATTATTTTCTATTTACTTGTAATTGTTGTTTCTTTATTGTTTGTGTTTTCAGTAGTTAGCATGGAGTGGTTGTATTCTAGGGTTATTTTTGAACTCATATGTAGCCGATGTGACTTTAGTTTTAATTTAATACATGTTTCAATTTTAATATTTATGTTGTCTTGTTCTTAATGCTTCTAATTGATTGATCACCAGTTAGATTGATTAGGAATTTTGGGATTGACTTGGAAGAGTCAGTTTTAGGATTAGCCTTGGGCAATATAACTAATGTTTGGATTGTTCATATGATTTCGATGATCTAATTAGTTTAAGAGATATGAATATACTTTATAACCATAAGTAATCAGTAAGATTAGCTCTTAATAAGTTTGTGTTGGGATTTTGATTATACCGGCACAGTGGAAAATTAAAAAAAATTAAGCATAACCAAATTCCTAGGATAATCTCTATTGTTTATGAATCAATGTTTTTCTATTAATCTTATAAATAGAATATTACCTCTTGAAGCGATTAGGACAATCTTAACTTTTGATCCACAAGTTATACATGGTGTACAACCTCTAAGTGTATCCACACCAAATGATTTGATCAATAGCTATGTGTTGGCTGCCAAAAATCTCCTTGTGTGCTAGCACAAGTGATGAGATTTTCTCACGTCTCACAAAACACTCAGCTTGCCAATAATTCTCTGCAGAGAATTTTGGCTCTCTATGATATCTGAATAAAAATTGCGTACGTTACTTATCAGGTCTAACCTTATTTAAGTATGATATAACTGACTCTAAATAAAAGATCAGATCTTATCTATTATAGACTTTTAGATAAAATAGGAAAATCTCATCAAAGTTAATCCTATTTTAAATTTCAAATATCATTTGTTTGTAATTACATGAAAGCCCAAAACTTCTCTTAATCAAATTACATCCATTTGTTTGTGCCCCCTTAGGTTCATATTAAACTGGCAGTAGGCCACATTAACTTAATGTATTTTTCAATTAGATCCACATCCAATTAATTTAAATCAAAACTAACTTTGATTTACCCATTAATGAGAATTAATTATTAAATTAATTCTCGGGTTACCTACAAGTCAAGATTGATGCCTAGCAGCATGTGATGACTACCCAGATAATATAAATATATTTGTGAACCTTTCTGTTGTTAGCTACCATGCAATTCAATCTTTCCATCATTCAATGTTCCTGATTAAACTTAGAGTATGGATTAATGTCAAACCCTAAATTGTTTAATCTGATGTATCTATTTATAAGTCATAACTCATGTTGTGAAACTTAAATTCTCTAATCTAGTTTCACACCACTTGACCATGGACTTTCTGAATTATGTCTTAATTAGATAACATAGAACATTCTCTCTCTTTACTAAGAGTGATAGATTCCTTTGTACATTCATATACCTT
The DNA here is from genome assembly GCA_029379385.1 of Quillaja saponaria. Lineage (NCBI taxonomy): Eukaryota > Viridiplantae > Streptophyta > Magnoliopsida > Fabales > Quillajaceae > Quillaja > Quillaja saponaria. Next base: position 19,431,837 of record CM055616.1, on the reverse strand, counting down.
CATACATAGATAGTCATACCCAACATCTATCTCTGTATAACCAATGGTGAATTATACTTAGATAGTATCAAAACATAATAACCTATGTACAAGGTATCTATGATGCCTCAGGCCTGAAGATCATTTGCACCACTACAATGAAGAACACTCATTGAAAACTATTTAAAAGTCCATATAAGTATTCTATGATCGAGTCAATTCAGTGAACTTGTTCTCTAACAAGCACCTACATGTTTATTATAATGTCAACTATCAAGTGATCATGAGATCAATCACCCTCAACATTTGAGTTAATATAACATGTACTAATCTAACCGGATCATTAATGATCCTATGATTAGGAATATTTAAGAACAAAGCTTAAGAAAATATATCTCATAAGCATGATCACATCATGGTTCTTATTTTCATTGCTTATATTCTATGGGATTTATCATGTTCATACTAAAGAATTAACTAGCAATTAAAGTACATGATAAATAATAATGAAACATATTCATTTTATTAATAACTGAATAAGACTGTATTTATAAGTAATATACCATAGACATCTAATATCATTGGCTTGTGGGGCATACTACTAACAATCTCCCACTTGCACTAAAGCTAATCGCTCTTGTATCTCATACCCATCTTCTCAAAGTGGCGATCAAAATTTTGTTGAGACAATGGTTTAGTGAATGGATCTGCTATATTATCATTTGTTGATACCTTTTGTATATTCACATCACCCCTATCAATGATTTCTCTAATCAAATGAAAACGCCTTAGAATGTGTTTGGTCTTTTGGTGAGACCTTGGTTCCTTTGACTGTGCTAGGGCTTCATTGTTATCACAGTATAATGAGACTGGATTAACAATATCAGGAACCACACCTAGCTCGTTGATGAACTTTCTCATCCAAACAGCTTCTTTGGCAGCTTCTTTGGCAGCTTCGTTGGCAGCAATATATTAAGCCTCAGTGGTTGAGTCTGCAATGGTGTCTTGTTTAAAACTTTTCCAATGCACCGCTCCACCATTCAAGGTGAATACATACCCTGATATAGACTTACTATCATCCTTATCAGATTGAAAACTTAAGTCTGTAAAGGCATCAATTTTCAAATCTAATCCTCCATAGATGAGAAACAAATCTTTAGTTCTTCTTAAGTACTTAAAAATGTTCTTCACTGCTTTCCAATGACATTCACCGGGATTAGACTGATATCTGCTTGTTACACTAAGTGCATAAGCAACTTCAAGTCTAGTACATACCATAGAATATATGATAGATCCTATTGCCGAAGCATAAGGTATTCTACTCATTGATTCTCTTTCTTGAGGTGTCTGGGGTGACATCTTCTTAGAAAGAGTAATTCCATAACTCATAGGCAAATAGCCTTTCTTAGAATCATTCATACTGAACCTCTTCAGTATTTTATCTATGTATGTAGATTGGGATAAGCCAAGCAACCTTTTAGATCTATCTCTATAGATCTTAATCCCTAAGATATAGGTAGCTTCACCCAAATCTTTCATGGAGAAGTTCTTTGATAGCCAAACCTTGACTGATTGTAACATAGCTACATCGTTCCCAATGAGTAGTAATGTCATCCACATATAGGATTAAGAAAGAAACAGCGCTCCCACTAACCTTTTTGTATACACAAGGTTCATCCGGATTCTTAATAAAATCAAAATTTTTGATTGTTTCATCGAAACGGATGTTCCAACTTCTTGAAGCTTGCTTGAGTCCATAAATGGATCTCTGTAGCTTTCATACTTTATGTTTATCATCACTAGATATAAAACCCTCAGGTTGTGTCATGTACACATCATCTTCAATGTTTCCATTGAGAAATGCGGTTTTTACATCGATTTGCCATATTTCATAATCATAGTATACAGCTATAGCAAGTAAAATCCTAATTGATTTGAGCATGACTACAGGGGAAAAGGTTTCATCAAAATCAATTCATTGCTTTTGACTATATCCTTTTGCCACTAGTCTTGCTTTATAAGTTTCAACCTTTCCATCTACTCCAATCTTCCTTTTGAAGACCCATTTGCAACCTATAGGTACTATACCTTGAGGTGCATCAACCAAAGTCCATACTTTGTTAGAGTACATAGAATCCATTTTAGATTTCATGGCTTCTTGCCACTTCTTAGAATCAATGTCATATATTGCCTCTTTATACGTTATGAGTTAGTAGGATCCTCATCAGTTATGAGTTGACTCTCATCACCCTTAATGAGAAATCCATAATATCTCTTAGGTGGTTTAGGTATCCTTCCTGACCTACGTAAAAGTTGTGTACTTTGAGGTTCCACTTCAATAGGCACTTGAGGTGACAGTGTATCATTCGCTTGTGGTTCTTGTGATATCTCATCAAGTTCTATCTTGCTCCCACTATTTCCTTCTAGCATAAACTCTTGTTCTAGAAAGATAGCATGTTTTGAAACAAACACTTTTTGTTCCAATGGGTGATAGAAATAATATCCAACAGTTTCCTTAGGATATCCTACAAACCTGCACTTATCAGATTTTGCTCCTAGCTTATCTGATTGTAATCTTTTTACATATGCATGACAACCCTAAATCTTAATGTAATTAAGATTGGGTTTCTTCTCTTTCCATATCTCATATGGTGTTGATGATACAGCCTTCGAGGGTACTCTATTGAGTAGGTAGGCAGCATATAGTAGGGCATAACCCCAGAAAGAGGTAGGAAGATTAATGTAACTCATCATGGATCGAACCATGTCTAACAATGTTTAGTTTCTTCTTTCTGACACACCATTCATTTGTGTGTTCTAGAAGGAGTCCATTGAGAGAGAATTCCATTCTCTTTTAGATGATCAAGAAATTCATCGAACAAGTATTCACCTCCCCATCTGATCGAAGAGTTTTAATACTCTTCCCAGTTTACTTTTCAACTTCATTTTTGAATTCTTTGAACTTTTCAAATGATTCTGATTTATACTTCATTATGTATACATACCCATACCTGGAAAGGTCATCAGTGAAAGTAATAAATAGGAGTAACCTCCCCGAGCAGTGACTGTTAAGGGTCCACACACATCAGTATGCACTAACCCTAATATATCTGCAGCCCTTTCTCCATGTGCGCTAAATAGAGATCTAGTCATTTTTCCTATGAGACAAGCTTCACAAGTTGGATAGGATTCAAAATCCTTGAAGTCTAAATAACCTTCTTTTACCAACTTGTGAACTCTATATTCATTAATATGATATAGTCTTAAGTGCCACATATATGAATAATTTACTTGATCCTTCTTCCTTTTGTTTGAATGTTCTATATTTAGTACATTACCATGCACATTAAGAATATAAATACCATCATCTAAAGTACCAGTACCATAAAATTCATTACGGAAATAAATTGAACAACATTTGTTCTTAAGAGAAAATTCATAACCTTCTCTATCAAGTTTAGAAACAGAAATAATGTTCTTAACTAAAACTGGTACGTAGAAGCAATCATTAAGTTCTAATGTTTTTCCAGCTGGTAAAACTAAGCAATAGGTTCCTACAGCTAGTGCAACAACTTTTGCTCCATTTTCTAGTCGCAAGTCCACTTCACCTTTGCTCAGCCTTCTACTTCTTCTCAGTCCCTGCATAGAATTGCTGATATGAGAACCACAACCAGTATCTAATACCCATGAAGTAGAATCGTTAATAGTTACATTAACTTCAATAACGAACATATGAGACATACCTTCAGAAGGTTTGTTCTTCAAACTTGCAAGATACTCCTTCAATTTCTCTTCCAATGTCCATCCTTACCACAATGGAAGCATTGTCCCTTATCATTGGCCTTGGAAGGTTTCTTAATACCACCATTAGGTTTGTTTAGCTTCTTCTTTTTCGAATCCTTCTTTTTAGAAGAACTCTTGCCCTTTTTGGACTTTGAAGAGCTACCTACATACATAATGTTGTTTTTATCCTTCTTAATAGATGGCTCAGCAGTTTTCAGCATGTTAACAAGTTTAGGAAGTGAAGCCTCTAGCTTGTTCATGTGAAAGTTCATAACAAACTGCGAGTAAGTGTCAGGCAAAGATTGCAGGATCAAATCCGTGCACAACTCAGTGTCCATATTGAAGCCTAGTTCTTTTAACTGCTCAATATGTCTAATCACTTTAGTCCATGTTCATAGACAGATGATAGTTCAGTCATCTTAGCCCTGAAGAGCTCTCTAGATATCTGATATCTAGCTATGCGACTATGCTCACCATAAAGTTCATGTAGATGCTTTATGATAGCTGAAGCATACTCCATCTTATCATGTTGCTTCTGAAGCTCATTTGACATAGATGCTTGCATGTAGCATACAGCTTTTATATTATGCTCTTCCCATCTAAAATAGGCATCTTTTTCCTCAGCAGATGAGTTCTCATCAGAAATTTTAGGAATAGGAGCCTCAAGGACATAACCTATCCTTTCGGAATTGAGAACAATTCTCAAATTCCTAAGCCAATCCATATAATTTGGTCCAGTCAAGCAATTTATTTCTAAAATATGGGTAAGTGGATTTGCCATGGTGATCTACAAATAATCAACAAATTATATTAGCATTTATTCAGATTATTAACTACCAAATAGATTTGGTCTTTTAATCTAAATGGTACCTCCCACTATTCTCTTCGGTTTCCATTACCCTCTAAAAATAGAAAGCGAGTAACCCCGTTGGAAGGTTACTTAGCGGGGATTAAGATCCCATCATATATACAAATAGCCATGTGTGACACAACAAACCAAAAGTATTTGATAGGTAGATAACTATTATCAATTTCATCATATGAAATTCTTAATCATATTTAGCCCCTTAAAATTATGCAATCTTGTGTGACACAACAAATTACATAACTTTTAGTTAAGTTACTCCCACTATTCGCAACAAGTATATCCCAATATATATAATTCTTGTGTGACACAACAAAATTATATAATCAAGATATCTCATAAGCATCTACCATGCATAGACAATACAAATTATCCCAGAATTGCAAATCATGTGTGACACATCAAATTTACAATCACAAGATAATTTCTAATATTATCTATAATAGTGGAGGGCTACGAATTTCATTCTTATAATGAATTTCGTTACAACTTAATATTTCTATATTTGATTAAGAGGGATTCTTGGTCAAATTTTAATATATTTAGGTCTCATCATGCATATATCACATATATCATCTATGAGCTAGGCATGCATCAACATACATTTTAATATACATATTATACTAATATGGTGGATGACTATGGACCTTTTCTAAGTTTGATTTACTTGAGCCATAAGTAAATCACTAGGACATTCCTAGGTAAAATTATTACATGAAAATATCCCATACATTCATGGGTCTTCAATCTTCAAATATGATCCGCCGCCTTTCTTTAATAAAATTCTATCCTATCCTAATAATCTATACATAGTATTTATTAAGAAACCTTGAATCAAATTCAAGGGGAATTACATAAGAGGAAGATAGAAAATTACATTGAGAAATAAAATAGAAAGGCGAGGCATGCAAGCCCCATTTAAATATTACAACCGAAATAATTTTACAACCATTAAAAATAAGATAAAACCCATCACATAGGTCTAATGTCCATAATCATCCACTAATCATCCATACAATCACATTGCATTAAATAAAAATAATAATAACTTGATTCCATTCTAATTGTGATTATGCATGAAGTTTCTTAATATCATATATCCATGGATTTCTCATATCCTAGTAATATTAGATTTAAATAATAATAAATTATAATTCAATAGGATTTTAATAAAAATAAAATAACTCTTATATTATTTCAATTAGAATCCTACTTCTACTAGTAGTATTAAAATAAATTAACTCTTAATTTATTTTAATTAGAATTCCTAATAAAAACAACTCTTGTTTATATCAATTAAGATTCTATCCTTCCAATTAAAATAAAATAAAATTGAGACAAGTATTTTAAAATAAAATAACACTTATTTAATTAATTAAGATTCTTCTAATCATAATAATTTTGTTTCAAAAAAATTAAATTAAATAAATAAGAAACCTAAAAGAATAAAGCAATATACATGGCAGTGGCTTATCCAACGTGAAATGGATTGCCATTGATATCAACAATATTTACAGAATTGCCATCATGGCAATTTTGTACTATTTACAATTTTTTATTTTTTTGGGAATATTTCAACAACTTTGAAACTAATGTTTAAATGACCAAGATTTATGAAATCTCAAAATTTAAACAATATAAAATTTATGAAATCTCATTTCAATAAAATCATAAACATAATCATCCAAATCTAATTAGGATAATTAAATCAAATTCATGCTATGAATCAAATTCATCATAATCACAATAATGGAATCAAATCAATTCATAAACTAATAGAGTTGGCTCTGATACCACTGTTGGGATTTTGATTATACCGGCACAGCGGAAAATTAAAAAAATTTCGGCATAACCAAATTCCTAGGATAATCTCTATTGTTTATGAATCAATGTTTTTCTATTAATCTTATAAATAGAATATTACTTCTTGAAGCGATTAGGACGATCTTAACTTTTGATCCACAAGTTGTACAGGGTGTACAACCTGTAAGTGTATCCACACCGAATGATTTGATCAAGAGCTATGTGTTGGCTGCCAAAAATCTCCTTGTGTGCTAGCACAAGTGATAAGATTTTCTCACGTCTCACAAAACACTTAGTTTGTCAATAATTCTCTGTAGAAAATTTTGGCTCTCTCTGATATCTGAATAAAAGTTATGTACGTTACTTATCAGGTCTAACCTTATTTAAGTATGATATAACTGAACTCTAAATAATAAGATCAGATCTTATCTATTAGAGACTTTTAGATAAAATAGGAAAATCTCATCAAAGTTAATCCTATTTTAAATTTCAAATATCATTTGTTTGTAATTACATGAAAGCCCAAAACTTCTCTCAATCAAATTACACCCATTTGTGTGTGACCCCTTAGGTTCATCTTAAACTGGCAGTAGGCCACATTAACTTAATGTATTTTTCAATTAGATCCACATCCAATTAATTTAAATTAAAACTAATTTTGATTTACCCATTAATGAGAATTAATTATTAAATTAATTCTCAGGTTACCTACAAGTCAAGATTGATGCCTAGCAGCATGTGATGACTACCCATATAATATAAATATATTTGTGAACCTTTCCGTTGTTAGCTACCATGCAATTCAATCTTTCCATCATTCAATGTTCCTGATTAAACTTAGAGTATGGATTAATGTCAAACCCTAAATTGTTTAATCTGATGTATCTATTTATAAGTCATAACTCATGTTGTGAAACTTAAATTCTCTAATCTAGTTTCACACCACTTGACCAGGAACTTTCTGAATTATGTCTTAATTAGATAACATAGAACATTCTCTCTCTTTACTGAGAGTGATAGATTCCTTATTGTACATTCATATACCTTCATACATAGATAGTCATACCCAACATCTATCTCTGTATAACCCATGGTGAATTATACTTAGATAGTATCAAAACATAATAACCTATGTACAAGGTATCTATGATGCCTCAGGTCTGAAGATCATTTGCACCACTACAACGAAGAACACTCATTGAAAACTATTTAAAAGTCCATATAAGTATTCTATGATCGAGTCAATTCAGTGAACTTGTTCTCTAACAAGCACCTACATGTTTATTATAGTATCAACTGCACAAGTAATCATGAGATCAATCACCCTCAACATTTGAGCTAATATAACATGTATTAATCTAACCGGATCATTAATTCCCATTATTAATGATCATATGATTAGGAATATTTAAGAACAAAGCTTAAGAAAATATATCTTATAAGCATGATCACATCATGGTTCTTATTTTCATTGCTTATATTCTATGGGATTTATCATGTTCATACTAAAGAATTAACTAGCAATTAAAGTACATGATAAATAATAATATCATATAATAATGAAACATATTCATTTTATTAATAACTGAATAAGACTATATTTATAAGTAATATACCATAGACATCTAATATCATTGGCTTGTAGGGCATACTACTAACAGTTTGCTTTAAAATAATTCCCATAGGAATATAGGGAATTAGACTAGGGAAATATATAATTACTAGACATGGGAATATGCTAGTAATCGGTTAAGAAATTTGGGTTAAAATTAAACTATTATATGAATTGAATTAAGTTAAAGTTAATTAGGGGTAGTGTGAGGGATTTTGTGAACCTAGGTTTAGTTTTAGCATTTTTATAATTTGCTTAAAAAATCTCTGAATTTACATTGGCTTGATTAGAATTAGGCTACATAATATTGGTATTTAGCATTATGAAGTAAATTATTTGTCATGGGAATGATCTCTACTTATCATTGTATTAGTTGAGGATGATACATGCACTTACGTTATAAAATCCGTATCATATATCATATTCCACACTTTTAAGACATCGTACATGTTCTAAAGAATGAAAGAAAAATTTTCAATTGCTACCATTCAAGTTTAAAATGCATAGTTGAGAGCATGTTTTGAATTTGGAAGAAACGCTTTGCCATCTAGCGAAACATGCCCACAGATTCCATCAAACAATAAGTACATATTGTAGTTGCTATCATGATTGTGCATAACTTTATTAGAAGGGAAGTTTTTGGTGATTTAGAGTTTCAACTTTATGATAATGATATTAATTTTTTGTCGAATCATTTTCGAGAGGAGTATCTTAGAGAAAAAGAATTTCAGAGACGTGTACTTACGAAGATCCATCGAATTCTCCACACCTAGGCTCAATGGTGGAGATCCGTGATAGTATAAAAGATTCTCCTATTATAACTGGTCATCATTGAATTTTTTACTTTAAGATAATTATTAGTCTTATTTTGTAATTTTCAACAATAGTGTCGTTTTTTTTTAAGTACTATTTTTTAATTATTGGTCTTATTTTATAGTTTTTAATGGTAATTATCAATATAATTAAGTACTATTTTTTAATTAATTATGTTATTTACAATAACAATTTAATTTCAATTAAAAATTAAAATTGAATAAAATTTAATTTATTTTAATACATCATAAAATAATATTTTTTTGGTAATTTGTATACAAAACTACTTTTCATACCATAGTCACAAATTATAACTTTCGGATAATTTAAATAGACAGTAGAATTGAGGCGAGATGGTAGACCATGATCTCTGTCACATTGCTATCCAAACACACCCTTAATACCAAAAACAAACCAGAAAAGGTTAGCACATCTGTCATCCACATGGGAGTTGGGTTCAAAAGTGAAAGAACATTTAGCTCAAAAACCGAAGGTACAAAAGTCAGCATGCTGCTTCAGGTCCACCAGACAAATAGCAAATTGGCAATGTACATGTACAAGCATTCATTCATTTTTAAATGTGGTAGGCATGTTGTTTCGCTCCCTTCTTAATGACATCTGAAGTGAGAGTATTCCTCTGCCAGACTCATTACTCAAACCTCAGTCTACCATAACATTCTCACGCGAATCATGCCATCTCTTAAGTATGTAACAGTTCAAGAACTATGGACTAGTCCAAGGACTGTTGCAGTCTCATTCATACTCAACTGGAAGATTTTTCCACATGCAGTCAGGCTGAACATACCATAGAAGAGTCTGAAAATGATTCTTCTAATTTCCCTTCTTCATGGTAAAGATTTGGGTGTGGAAGATATGCTGTATTATTTGAAGCACATGCATGACACATTTGGGCTGCCCAGCATTAAATATAACACATTGTATATATGGTTCCGCTATAGTCAACCAACCCTTACAAGATGCTAACAAGATACAAAAATAACAGATAAGTTTATGTCTTCAATGCATGACTTACTTGGCTGCCCAACATTAAATATAACAGATTGTATATATGGTTCCACTATAGTCAACCAACCCTTACATGATGCTAACAAGATACAAAAGTAACAGATAAGTTTATGTCTTTTAAAATTAAAAAAAAATAAAAGTTCAGAAATGAGTGAATCTTCAGACACGTGAAATTACAAGTAATCAATAGGGGAAGGACATTATGAGCTATTCTGCATAAAAATTACAGGTTTCGTGTTGGTCTGGTGAGAAAAGAGAAAATGGACAAATAATCTCAAAATGTAGTGAAGAATGAAGTCCCATAATAAGTCTAGTCCATAAGAAAACATATCTGAAATCATATATTTGCTGCAAACATAGGACCCCAGAACACAATAGGTTAAACGCACTATGAATGTAAAGAGCGAATAGGACAAACAATTAAAAGAATAGGAAAATGATATACGCAATGGTGAAAATGACACATCTATGATAGCATATCAACACATCGACAATTTGATTCTACAGTCAGTTGGAGGTGACGAGGAGAAAGAAAATACATTAATCATCGTCATAAGAAACATGAAAACTGGTGGTGCAGCCAGAAGCCTCAGCATCTTCAGCCCCACAACAGTCATAAAACTTGGCAGCATAAGGCGGGTCATCGGGCCCTAGTTCATAGTACCTTCAATAAATAAAAAGGTAGAATAATTTAGAGTAGAATTTGCCTTGAAAATTAGAAATGATGAAAAGGTATTAAAACAGTACAACAAAAAGGGCATGATTTGAACTGTGTATCAATTTTAACACGAATGTTGCATAGTGATACATCATACATGTCAAGGTATTAACCAGAGTGAACTGCATATTATAATTTGAAAGGACCCCTTAGCTCGTGTAAAAGATGGAATAATTCTTTGACTAATAATCAAAGTAACCCAGAAGAGCTTCTGTGATTGCAACTTGTGAGGATCTGATTGTAACAGCTAAATCATTCACCAATTACTAAAATACATTCACTAAGATAAGAAATCAGAAGATGTAAATATATTAATATTACAAAGATGATCCCTAAGAACCTCCTTTTCATTAAGCCAGTTTTTCCATTAGTATGTTAGAAGCAATCATCCTAGTTCTCCTACATCAGCAAAAGTCGCTATGACAAGAGCTATAGCAAAACCTTAACATAAAAAATGGCTTTGTTTTGGTTTTCCCATTTTTGGGTGGCCTATAGAAGCATTCTGTATACAAGATTAGACTATGTAATCTGATGAAGACTTAAACAAAGAATTGTATCTCACCTGGCATGGTCTAGTATAAAGTATAGCATTCAAATGAACACAATAGAAAAGGATATAGAATGAAGAAACATGATAAGCAAATGCTACTTATAGGTTATATAGCAAATGACATTTGAGTCTAACACAACCTGTACCTTTAACAACAAAGGAAGAAAGTGAAGCTAATTCTAACCTGATAGGCTGATTCACGTATTGCTAAATTATCAACAAAAAAGAGTACACGATGTCTATAATATTTTAACTCTTCCTTATTCTAGAAGAATGAAGATTCCAATTACAGAATGGTGGAACTAATTTCACGTTGAAAGTGTAATTAGCTCCATGCCTCTCTCACGGATGAGGCCCACCTAAAAGAGAGGTGTGGAACTAAATACACTTTAAAAGTTGAATTAGTCTCAGCCTCAAATAACTAGGGAACTTAGAAAAAAAATCCAACCAAAAGTTTCAGACTGAATAAATATCTTAAAATATGTCGTTGGGGAAAAATAAAATATGATTCTCAGAATTTATAAATTAATTGCTAAAAAAGTCTGCTTCCAAATACCACTGGAAACTAGAAACAGCATAAATGCTACCAAACAAGCATCGTGAAACATTTTTCCTAAAATTTTAATAAAAGAACCATATTCCCTGTTCAGTTATAAAAAGAGAATACTATTCCACTTTCCACCTGCAATTTTATGTGTAAATAAAACATGTCTTAATCAAAAATGGAAAAACAAGGTTTCCAACTTGTTGATTTTAAGAGATCTTGGAGGATACTTGCACAAAATTGTATTTTTTTTTTTTTGGTTGTTAATCATACCTATCCTAGTACAATTGGCTAAAAGAAAATCATGTGCCAGCCCAGCTCCTGCATTTTGTTTAGCCCTCAAACTCAAGCTTGACTTGGAGTCCAAATTTCAAATACTAATTCCAGTGAGCCGCAACTGAAATTTTCTATACATTGATCCAACACAGCTTTGAGGAGTTAGGGTTTGGGGATAATTTCGAGGGTTGGGGGAGGGAGGAAACACGAGCTGGACATATGGCTCTTTCTTTTAACCAAATGGACGAAAGTAGGTACTATGAGAATTGTTTGTTCTTGGGTGTTAAAAGGAAATTTTGCTTTTGAAATGGGACTGGCAACTGGTGAAAATATTAGGTAAAAAATACAAAGAAGAGCTGCAAAATGAGACTGTCAACAAAAGATTCCAGATCCAATCTCCGAACTGTTTTATCAGCACCTTGAAAAAGGAACAAGAATCAAGCACATTTAAGTAGAACAAGAAGGTCAAAGCTCTCTCTCATATCCTTTTAACGGGATTTTCTAGAAATCAACATGTCGAAAGTACAATGACTAGTAGGAAAAAAATTCGATCTACATACTTATGATGAGTTTCACTAGTTCTGAAACCAATGCCCATTTGCTCCTGTGTTGCTTGGTTGCTTGGAGTATTTGGAACAATTGATACTCCAGTGGCTATGCTTTCAGATATGTTTAAGGTTCTTCTTATGGTAAGTATAATGGGAGTGGAGAGCCCTATTACATTAGTTCTTGTCAAGCTTAATTAATTATTTTACTTATCTATGTATTTCAGGTTTCTTAGCACATTTCCTCTTCTTCTTTCTTTTGTTTAATATTTTTTGATAGGAAAAAGAAATTCCAGGAAGAGAAAACTCAGAAAAAATTACAAGAAGGGCAATAAGTAAACCTCCTAGGAACATAAAAAGAAGAATAAAAGAGAAACTGAAGTGCAAACAATGCAATATGGCTATTAAATGTCTTATGTGTTTGGAAAAAGGACCTCTTTGAAAACTCCTGCATTAGAATACCATATAGAAGCCAAAAAAGTATTATTCTAAAAAAAAAGAAAAAAAAAAAGCTGGGGATTTAAAAATTGATCATTAAACATGCTACCACTTTGATTAGTCCAAAATCTAAATACACCCAAGTACTCAGAACATAGTAGGTAAGCAAAGACCAATATCTTCCTTCTTGTATTTCTCCCATAACAAAATTAATATTTAGAAATCTAAAAAATGTAGGATGATAAGAAAAGCTCCAACAAAAATCTCAAAACAAATAAATCAAAATTCTGTCACTGAGACTGGAAAAATCAAGTAACAGAAGCCACTGAGGAAGTCAAATCCGAAAATTGTAAAGCAAATTGTCATACCATAGAGTGACGTATCAGTAAAAAAGATATTTACACAAAAAATAAAATTAGAAAGAAGAAATATTCACTTGATACAACATTATAGTTTAAATTTCCATTTTACCATCATGGAATTAGTAATTCAAATTCTGATCATCTTGAATACAATAAAAATACTAATAAAACAAAAAGAAATGATTCACTTGATAACAGCATAATTCAATTTTCCAGTTACCGTCATGGAATTAATTCTGATGTGTTGAGATTTATCTTTTTTGTTATTTCCCTTCTCTTCATGTAATTTTACAAATTGTGTTTTTTATGGAAGAAGTTTATAAATTGTTCAAAGTTATAAAGAATCTGAAACTTTTAAGCAATACTGGTACTGTAAAAAACTACAAATGCCTTCAGGTGTTATGAGTTAAATATTGCCTTGATGTAATTTGGAAGGGAAGGAGGGATCATTTAACTTTGTTTTTCTTTTTCCTTATCAAAAAGCATATGGCATGTTTAGTTGGAAAAGATGCTTCATTAGTTAGCAAAACAAGATAAGGTTCAAGGCAGCAATTTGAGCTTTGATAGACAATAACTAGACTACTATAGGCAAATATATGAAGTTAATGCTTATTGTTCAATATCCTGCTTGATATAGTTTTAATTTTTAATTTTTTATTTTTTATCTTTATCATAGGATTGGAGGCTTGTGATGATTACAGGTGTTCTATGCAAACTGTAACTCTATTGAAAGAGTACCAAGAACATTATTGAGCAGGTTCATTTCAAGATCATGTGTTTTACGAAGATTAAGATTAAATGATTTGTATTGTTTCTAGGTTTTAAATTCAGCTACCATTTACAATCTTGTATACACAATTTTTTCCATTAAGATTGATCAGATTTTGATGAGGGTGAAATTATGCAGTACAACTTCCATGTATTGCTTTTCTTGTTGATAGGATATGCTTCAATAACTGAGAAGATTGGACAAAACTGGAGATAAACAGGGAAGAGAGACCAATTTAAAATTTCCATCTGGACTTATCTCCTTGACTAATTTATTCTAGGGCAGATTATAGATAATCCTTTCTATGGGTTTGACTTTGTTCACTTTACCTACCAGAGCTTTCCACATGCTTACTTTGCCTACTTGTGGATCAAAAAATGTTGCAATGGCCAAATACTGTAGACTCTAAACTTTTTTCAGCAATTAGTTGCCACCTAAAAAAATAAAATCATCTCATATATTTAAATGCTCGTAAGTCCCAAACAAACAACCCATCAAGTTCCAGCATTGAAAGAACAAAGACAACCAGAACTCATACAGATTTTCCTCCTCTCTCTCTCACTTTCTCCCCCAGCTTCTTTGAGAGAAAGAGGAAAAGGATTAGTGTATTGTAGAATTGATCCAGAGATTTGAACCCTTGGCATAAGAGCACAATTGCTTACATGGTATTTATTCCTTTTCTTATAGATAGTTCCAACTTAATCACACTTTTCTACTCTTTTCTTCGTATTTATCAATTCCCATTGCTTTGTATTATTTTAATTTTTTGGTTGACCATAGATGCTTTCTTTTGTTTGAGTACACACACACACACACACACACACACACACATAGTATTAAAATGAAGATATTGGAACATGTAGTCACAGGTATTGGATAATTAGTAAAACAAGAAGCAACAGAAGATAGAGGACAGTATAAAATAATGAAATTGGATTTTGGCCTAACCCTCACGAATATGGAAAAGTACTTAAATTTCCAAATACCAAAAAGAGATACAATAGTCTCAATTCACTCAAAAACCCAAACCCCAAATATGTTGAATCCTCTCACACTCAATCTCCATCTTGGCTTGAATTTTTGTAGAGCATCAAACAGTAGAATGTTGTCTGTTGTCTCCTCAGGTGACACCCCAGGCAACTGATAAATTGGTAACAACATGTTCAATTCACTAAGAGACCTAACGTGAAACACAGTCAATACTCTCACACTCACAGAAGTTTATGATTCAAAGAACCACAATAGAATTATCTATGAACCCTATGAAGAACAAATTCGGCGGCAAGCATACAAAGGCAATTTTCCTAAGGATAAGTCAATTAACTGACTAGCAACCAAGTGTCGACCCACAATGAAACAGGATAACATCTTATATTGATTGATCTATAGGACCAACATATGGCCTCAAAATTTATCCATCAAATTTTTCTTAGAAATTCTTGGTTTCAAACTAGAATTGTGATTCAGAGTAAGTGCAGAATCAGAAGGAAATCTTGGTTTCAAACTACAATTACTATCATACGTACCTCTTTTGATCGTCGTGACGGCGGCAAACAAAGAAAGAAGGGTGGAAACGGCAAGAAGATGACGTATTAGAAGACGGACTGAATGTCTGGTTGCACCTCTTGCAAAGCTTCTGCTGGTTTCGCTTCTCCGTATTCTTCTCCATGGAGACCTTTTTCTCTCTTCTGCAGTTTTAAGGTTTCTATATATAATATTAAAAATAATATGCTTTTCTTTATTTAATTAAAAGAATATGTGTACAAGAACTTTTTTTTTTTTTTTTTGTATAATTCTTCAAATTATTTATTTATTTTGAGATTAAATAGTGGAGCTAAAAGATGAAATTAATATAAAATTTACCAGAGTTGTTTTCCTTTAATTTACTTATTTTTTAATTGGTATTTCTGGATTTTGTTTTTGTTTCAAGATTCAATACATACTTATCTTTTTGTCAAGTTAATCTATCAAATAATGAGTCAGTAAAAATAAACATTGATCTTTTATTTTATTTAAAATGTTTGTTGGGTTGAAATAATAAATTAGAGGGGCTCAATAGTTTGCAAATCGATTTTAACAATTTTTTGAAATTAACCACTCACAGTTAAAAATTTAAAACAAGTTAAGAGATAGAAATTTATAATGGTTCGACCGATAACCTAGACTATCTCTATTTTTTCAAGAGAATCACTTGAGATTCACTAGATTACACTAGATCAAAACTGAATTGCAAGATTCAGCTCTCTTAAAAACCATTGGTTTTGCAAGCTCAAATAGAAACTATATACATTTAGGTATTGCTGTTTTTCTTCGAGGAATTACAAGTTCTTCAGTGAAAAAAATCTCAAAAAGTACAAAATTTTTAAGTTACAGAACTTTACAAAATATATGGAAATTATAACTCCATACAGAGATTGAATCAAATCATAGTACAATAAGCAGTAAGCTCGATATTAAAATATGGTGCAATAGGACATATGGTTACTTCAACAAATTCATAAATAATGAGTTTGAAAGATCAGTTCTGATAAATCATCTGTTGGAAGAACTCTAAAAGATTAGTGTAACACCTTTGTGTACTAGATAATACATACTAACAAATCTATCAATTATCATATAATACGCATAACACATTACACTTAATAAACCCAAGCACTGCACAGTAATATGAGTTATGACCAAAGTAACTAAAGTTTCCAATAAACAATTATACACAGTGGAAACATCATATAGTTTTAATAACATCATATAGTTATAATGAGCCCACTTCATTATAATTTAATAACGATCTTGTTGGCTATATACACAAAGTCTTAAATATAAACGCTTGATTATATATATATATAACACGTGTGCATCTATATTATTACGATCTAAGTTTCAATATATACAGTACTATCATCATCAATATATAACGTGGGTCAGGAATGTTAGATCAGGGATAACTGTACGAACAGATTCTCAGATCCTATCAAAATATAATAATACTGCAATACCACATATCAATACTACTATAAACATGACCCACCATTCAAATCTAAATATAGACCTGCAAAAAGGCAATCACAGTCTTGTAAAAGACTCATACCAAAATACTCTCATGGTATCTCAGTCCACCACGTCTACATCAGGATCGACTACCTCACTCCACATCGAGTAGTCGTCCCAAAATAGATCCTCATTTGGATCCTCCTCCATGATCTCCTGCTTCTGCTCTGGTGCATGCTCCCATACTGGCTCTACCAAAGGAACCTTCACCACTGGTTCCTACTCCTTTATCTCTTAAATCATAACTCCACCTCTCGGATCGTGCTACCCAGGCACCTCTACAACCAGGAGCAAATCTACATTAGGCTAAATGGGGTGAGTTGACCCCACTCACTTTTCAGAAATATCCCTAAACTCTGCCATAATGATTTATAAATTAGGAAAAACAATGAATTGCAGGGTTCAGCTCCTTTAATAATCACTGGTTTTGCAAGCTCAACTAGAAACTATATACATTTAGGTCTTACAAACTCTACCTATCACCGTTTTTCTCCAAATTTGGAGGAATTACAAGTTTTTCGGAGAAAACAAATCTCAAAAAGTACAAAACTTTTGAGTTACAGAATTTTACAAAAAACAGAGAAGTTATAATTCTGTTCAGAGATTGAATCAAATCAGAATACATGAATAAACAATAAGCTCGGTATCAAAATATGGTGCAATAGGACATGTGGTAACTTCAACGAATTCATAAATAATGATTTTGAAAGATCAATTGTGATAAATCATCTGTTGGAAGAACTTTGAAAGATTAGTGTAACATCTTTGTATACTATAGAATAATACATACTAACAAATCCATCAATTATCATATAATATATAGGAAACATTACATCTAATAAACCCAAGCTCAGCACAGTAATATGCGTTATGACCAAAGTAAACTAAAGCTTCCAATAAACAATCAGACATAGCAAAAACATCATCCAGTTATAATGAGCCCACTTCATTATAATGTATTAACGATCTTGTTGGCCATAACAAATCTATAAACACAAAGTCTTAAATATAAATACTTGATTATATATATATATAACATGTATACATTTATACTATTAAGATCTAAGTTTCAATATATACAATACTATCATCATCAATATATAACGTGAGTCAGAAATGTGGGATCAGGGATAACTATACATAAAGACTTAAACAAAGAATTGTATCTCACCTGGCATGGTCCACCATGTCTACATTAGGATCGACCACCTCACTATGCATCGAGTAGTCGTCCCAAAATAGATCCTCGTCTGGATCCTCCTTCATGATCTCCTGCTCTTGCTCCTGCTTTGTTGCCTGCTCCTATACTAGCTCTACCACAGGAAACTCCACCAATGTCTCCTCCTCCTTTATCTCCTAAATCACAGCTCCACCTCTAGGATCGTGCTGCCCAGGCACCTGTACAAGACTACAACGTCCTCCATCAGATAATCCTCAAATATCGAACATATTCACTAGTCAAGAATGCATACTACTGAACATGAGTGATATGACCTAATTGATGCATTCGAGACTACCACAAAGCACTACCACATAAATACTACAACATCTCTATATTTAATCAATTTGAAACACCAATTTAAAAATAAATGAGATAGAAATCTCAACAGATACATACATATAATTTTAAAATCAGAGATAGATTCCCAGTTTTATAAATCAGAGATATACAATGTGTCACACCCCAAATCCATTAGACATGAATTAGGCACGTGACAATGCTACTCGTGCAAGGCTACCAATGTACAATATCAATCTTAATAAAACATCTTAACATCTTAAATTTAAAAGTCCTAAGGTGGAGGAAAACAGAGTAATCTAAATCTTCAATTATATAAATATCCTAAAAAGATCCATAAACCAAATTTAAACAATCTCTAAATCAAAATCAATATCCAATCTAACTTCAACAAGAGAAACAAAACTTTACAACTAACTAATCTAACACTCCATGAAATAAGGGAAACCTATTCGTCGTCACCTGAACGGAAGAAGGAGAGGTAAGCTACACCGCTTAGCAAGTAATCAAGTTCCCAACTAGCTGGATCTAACATGGTTTAAATAATATTTAATAAAAATAAACAACTCATCATTTATTGATTTTTTACAAAACAGAAATAGTTATTATTAGTTTAGCTCACAGACATGACTACAGCCATACCTGAAACCTCAGTAGCACTAGTCAATCAATAATAGTTTTGGAACAACAATATGCTAGTATTTAAACCCTACTAACAAGGACAATAATAATAGAATACAATCCACAATACATAGTCTGCGAGCTCAAAACAAAATTACAATGAGTTGCCAATTTAACAAAAAACAACTTTATTTCAATAGTACAAGGTTTCAACAATCTCAACCTTTATCCAAAACATATAATCTTGTGCTGGACCCAATCATTTGAAAAATAATTTACAAAAATGCAATAATGTAATTTCATAAAACAACATTTTCATCAAAACTAGCATTTTTGAGAAAACACCGGAAGGGAACAAGATCACTCACCTTAATAATCCAAATGTTAAAACTAAGAACTGGAAGTCACAAGCTGGGCACAACCACGAAATCTAGTAACCAACGAAAGAGTAATATTGCTTACTAAGAGAGATGCCAGCTATATTAATTTATTACCCAAACTATTTATATCTTATCATAAGGGAGTTTTAAGTCTAAGAATAACAAAATACTAAATTATGAATTTTCTTGAATTTATTAATATAAATAGGAAATTATGATTATATCCTTAATTTCTAAATTTTTAGTTTACTAAGAAAACGAGAACCATTGAAGGAGTAATTAAAATATGTTATTACTATATTTATTCTAAAGTTATTCTGAATTTTTCATAATTTATTTCAATTGTTTTCTAGTTTTAATGATCTATATTTTATTAAATAATAAATAAAGTGTAAATAAAATATTTACATTTTTACTATAGAAATCATGTTTCCAGTAGGTAATATAAAATTAAAATCAACTAAGACCCATGCTAATTTTTATTTATTTATTTATATTGAAACACACGTTCTTTTCTTTCGTTCTCTTTTTTTTTTTTTTTTTTTTTTTTTTTTTTTTTTCTTTTTTTTTCCTAGAACCAAGGTTCACATCCAACTTTTGTCTACTTTATTACTTCACCTATTATCTACATAGCTTTTTTGTCTACTCTAAACTGTACAAATCTGTTCTTTGATCAAACGAATCTTATCTTTTGTCTATTGAACAATCTTAGGCCTCAATAACTTTCTCTCACCAATATCACCCTAAAAAAATCAGAGTTTTAACACCTCCTACCATATAACGCCTCATATGGAGCCATTTGAATGCTGGACTGATAACTATTATTGTATGCAAACTCCACCAAAGGTAGATGCTTGTCTCAAGAACCTTTCAAATCTAAAGCACAAGATCGCAACATATCTTTTTAATTATTTGAATGGTTCTTTTTGACTAGCCATCTATCTGAGGATGGAAGGCAGTACTAAAGTTCAAGTTTATCCTCAAGGCCTTATAAAAAGTATGCCAGAAGCAGGCAGAAAACTTGGGATCTCTATTGGACATAATGCTTATTGGAACATCATGTAACCTGACAATCTCATGGATTTACAACTTTAGATCCTTTGAGGTGATTCCGATATGGATAGGCAGAAAGTGAGCGGACTTTCTTAACCGATTAACAAGAATCTAAATTGTATTTTTACCACCAAAAGTCCGAGGTAAGCCAGTAACAAAGTCCATAGTCACATGGTTTCACTTCCACTAGGGAATAGGGAGTGATTGCAACTTACCCGCTAGTCTCTAATGCTCGATTTTAACCCTCTGGAAAACCACACACTTTGCCACAAACTGATCTATCTCTCTTTTCATATTGTTCCATCAGAAATTCTCCCTTAAATCTCTATACATCTTAGTGCCACCAGGATGCATTGAGTACCTCAAACTATGAGCCTTAGAGAACTATCATCGTGGATGGAAAAATTAGATCGAGAACCAACCTTATACTCATTCCTAATCTTTTGCAACCTAGAACCACCAACCTGAGCAGCTTTGATCCTCTTAACCAATGTAGGCTCTATGGTAAGAGTAGAGAACATTGATCTAGAACCTTGAAATCTCACATCAACATCTTATTTCCTCAAATCCTCCAAGATATGCTTTTGGTTGGTAATCAAGCATGCCAAATTCCTTAGAGTCTTGCTACTCAATGCATCTACCTCGACGTTTTCCTTTCTTGGATGATAATTAATACCCAAGTCATAATCTTTCAATAACTCCGAACATTGTCTCTGTCTCATTTTCAACTCATTCTGAGTGAAGATATACTTCAAACTTTTGTGGTTAGTGAAGATCTCACAACGTACATCATACAAATAATGTCTCTAAATCTTAAGAGCAAAGACCACTGCAACCAATTTTAAATCATGAGTGGGGTAGATCTGTTCACATGGTTTCAATTGTCTTGAAGCATAAGCCACAACCTTCTCATTTCGCATAAGCACACATCCTAATCCTAACTTAGAAGCATCACTGAAAATGGTAAAATCATCATCTCAGAAGGGATAATAAGGATGGGAGCGGAAATCAGATGTTTCTTCAATTCTTGAAAACTCTTCTCTGAATACTTCAAACTTGATTCCTTTTCTAGTTAAACTAGTCATTGGTGGTGCAATACGTAAGAAATCTTTTACAAATCTTAGATAATAACTAGCAAGGCCTAAGAAACTACAAATCTCTGATGTCGATGTAGGCCTACTCCAATCAACTATTGCCTCAATTTTCTTCGATTCTATAGAAACTCCATCCTTGGATATGACATGCCCTAGAAAAGACAAGCTATCCAACCAAAACTCGCACTTCTTTAACTTTACATAAAGCTTCTTATCCTTTAAAGTCTGCAATACTAATCTCAAGTGTTCGTCAAGTTCAGCTTGACTCTTGGAGTATATCAGAATGTCATCGATGAAGACCACAACAAACTGATCCAAGAATCATTTGAAAACCCTGTTCATCAAGTCCATGAATGATGATGGAACATTGGCCAACACAAAAGGCATCATCAGGAACTCATAATGCCCATACCATATCCTAAAATATGTTTTGGAAACATCCTCTGCCTTTATCTTCAGTTATGGTAACCAGGTCGAAGATCTATCTTGGAGAAAACATGTGCTCCTTGTAATTGATCAAAGAAATCATCCATATGAGGCAAAAGGTACCTGTTCTTCATTATCACCTTGTTTAACTCTCGATAGTCAATACAAAGCCCTATGGTTCCATCCTTCTTCTTTACGAACATAATAGGTGCTCCCTAGTGTGAAACATTGAGTCTGATAAAGCCTTTGTCTAAAAGCTCCTACAATTGTTCCTTTAGTTCTTTCAACTCTACTAGAGCCATCCGATATAGGACTTTAGAAATAGGACCTATGCCAGGTAAGGTATTGGGTTAATAGTGAATTCAACCTCTCTATCAAGTGGCATACCCAGTAAATCTTCAGGGAAAATATATGGAAACTGGACTATAAGAATATCCTTTAGTGTCAGTTTGTCCCCTAGAGTATCCCTTACTGCAGCCAAAAATCCTCTACAACCTTTCCTCACCAATGGATTAGCTTGCAAAGCTGAAATCATGTGAGGACCGACATAAGCCTTACTGCCCATAAAAAAGAACTCGGGTTGGTCTAGAATTTTGAATTTTAATTCTTTTGCATGATAATTAATAGAGGCAAAGTGGGTCGTCATCCAATCCATTCCCAAAATAACACCAAAAATCCCCATCTCAAGTTCTATCAAATAAATCTAAGTCACCTAGCTTCATAACACAAGACTTACAAACCTTGTTAACAACTAACTCACCTCCTATTGGGGTACTCACACTCAAACCAACGATTAAGGATTCAGTCACTAAATAATGTTTCTTACTAAATTGTATAGACACAAAGGAATGACTAGCACTAGTATCAAATAGCACAAATGCAAAAGCAGAAGAATCATATTTAAAAACCTAAAATATCTTACCTTTGATTCTCGACCGAATTCAAGTCTTGATACCTCCGAGCTCTTAATCACACATGAAAAATCACAATAAAGTTTCTTACAACTGAAATGATTTGTCTTCCAAATTGTAGCTTAAAACTCTAAGAATCCATTAAGGCACAATTTTTTTCCTCCTTGATCAACCTCTTGGCCAAGCTAGGATCACACACTTCCTCTAGTTTGATGATGCATGCAATCAAAGATTTTTTCTCTTCACCTGACTTGAACATTCATTAAATTTTAAACTTAATCGGTTGACTAGATCCAAAGTTACACTCTTCTTGCTATGTCTCTCTTTTTATCGATTTTCTTTCTTTCTTTGCTCTTACTCTCTTGTTCTTTCTATTTTCCTATATTATTTCCTCTTAGTGAGCCATCTAAATCTAAGGCTAGAATTCGAACCAGATTATTTGAATTTAGATTCGAGTTCAAATTCAAATATTCGAATGCTATTTGAATCGAATTCAAATCTGGATGATGAATTATTCAAAAATAATAATTTTTATTAAAAAAATTTAAATGTTTTTATTTTTTATTTCACCAAAATACCTTTAAAAAATAGAGTTCAAATTCAAATTTTTTATCAATTTAAATTTTATTTGAATTCAAATATGAATATTTGAAATTTCATCTAAAATTTGAACTCGAATTTCAGTTTATGTTTGAAGCATATGATCTGAATTTGAATCCAAAATTGAATTCGAATAGTGCACTCTTCAAAACTATAGGATTCGAATTCCAACCCCATCTAAACCCAGAAGACGCACCCTAATAAGTCACAATTTTACACCTAACTTGCATGTCCTTTGCTTCTTTAAGAAGCTAACTAAAATTGTGGGTTATAACCATGGTTTTAGAGACATCATGATGGCCTCTTATAAATGCTCAAGTTTTTGGATTCTTCACTTAGGTCCTTAGGTTTTAGTTTTTTATTTTAGTGTTTAGCTTATATATGTAAGTATGTATTTATATATTTTGTATTTATGTGTACTTAGAAAAATTCCTATCCTAATTAAGGACATTATTATTCTCTTAGCTTACCTTAGAATTCTAATTTACTAAGTTTTCCAATTAATTCAACACCATAATAACCTAATCCAATTAAATCAAATATATACATATAAATCATTTAGTTATCCCATTTTAAATATAATAATATATTTCCCATTCATTTATATTACTTTCCTTCACTAAAAATAAAAAGTAGATAAAATTCCTCTTTGTTGCATGTCGAAAGTACCAATTAAAATTCTCTACTTTAACCTAGCTTTGTAGTTAGGGTGAATAGAGGTCAATCCCATGAAGAGTTTAATTTAATCAATTTGTATAAATATAAATTTTAATTCAAATGACAATAAAATAAACAGGGGTTTTATCTTTTGAATTTTGAGGGTAACATAAGAGTAAAATCTCATATTGGCAAACAATTAATAAAGAAAGCTATCGGCAAAAAGGGAGATATCCACTGTGGGGATTTGATGTTGATCATTGATCACAATTATTTGATTATTCATTCAAATATTCAGCCTAGAATATCAACAAGCTCTGGTATTCTAAATCTTTCCTTAGTTTGTTGTTAATTAAAACAAACTCTTCAATTAATCTCTTGCCATTAAACATCCTTAAATAAGCTCCTAAGATTTAATTTAATAACAACTTTAAGAATTAGAAAGATAGTTGAAACTAAGCAACAAACACACAAGCTTGGTTCATTTAACATAGTCAATGTTCATTATAGGAATTATATACTGCTATTCGCTACCTATGTTAGAATCATCAAGCAATTACGGCTTTGATTCTCCTAAACTAGCAATAGGCAACATAGTTTAATCAAGTTGCGAACCTAATCAATCAAACATATAACCATGATAATTATAATAAAAGAACATAAGATACTTGAATTGAATGATTAAACTAAAATGAAGAACAAATCAAATCTTACAACACAATCCCATAACTTCAAAATTCCTCCTTTTTATCGGAAAAGAGAATTTAGTAACTCATAATAAAAGCAAAAACAATAAAGAAATTCTTAAAACGTTTACTGAGTCTTGAAAAACTGATGATCTAAAAGTCTCCTAAGCTAAGAGCATTTATAGACTAACTAGAAGAGAGAAAAGAACTTCTAGAATTCTAGTTTAACTTGAAGTCCTTCTTGTATTTACTGGCTAAGATCTCTTCTTGGATTAGAATTCCTAATCTGTCATGAAAATATGTCCAAATCCAAGATCATCTTGTTTTATTTATACAAATCTGATTAGGAAGTTTATCAATTTATATATATATATATGTCCATTAATTCCTAAAGTGTTTGGATTCCATGGAGTGGTTAGAGATTAATTCTTGCAGAATATTATATGGGCTTTCATGGCTCACACGGCCCTGGGCATGCACTAATCTGGCCCATCTTCATTTGAAGCTCTTTTGACTTCCTCTTTTACTCCTTTTGTCCTAATTGTGTCCATTTTATCCAAAATCTGTTCATTCACTTCAATTCAATACCTAAAATCATAAAATAAACATTTATAAGTTCATTAGCACAAAATCATACTCAAAATAACTAATAGAAATCAATGAAATTAAGGCTTGTTAAACACCTATCAAATTCCCCTGCACTTAGCTTTTACTCATCCTTGAGTAAAACTAGAACTAACAATTGATCTCACTCTTCTAACTTTCCAAAAGGTATGACAGAATGTATAAATCATAAGCAAATAACATAATTAAGAATCAAAATCATAAAATATTATGAACAAATTTCCCTTGAACAAACTTAGAACTCAACTTAATAAGAAACATAATTGAAAATCAAACATGCTAAATTAATAGATTCTCTCTTGACAATATCTCAAACTCCCAAGTGTTTCAAGGTTAAGAATTTGCACTTTAATTCATTTAGTAAAAATGCACTACCATAAGCTTGCTAGTCCATCTAATCTCCACTACTTAGATCATATGCAACACAAATCAGAGGGTCTTTCATCTACTGTAACAGGGTTTAGGACATGGTATGTAGGATAACGGAAAGTAAAAGGTAAACACCAAAGAAATTAGTAGAGCAATCAAAACTTAAACTTGAGTGAATAAACATGTAAACTAATAACACTATGATGCTTTGATGCTTTGATGCTTTGATGCTTTTAGCACTTTGCTTGTGTATTTTTTTCTTTTATTACTCCGAGCTGCATTTTTCTTATGCTTTTTCCTTTCATTCCATCTTTTTCTTTTCTTTCTTCTTTCTTTTGTTTTGTATAGAATAAAGCATTCAAATTAAATACTGAAAAGAAGCTTGAAAATTTTTGCTCATGTTTCTCCATACTTTTATACTTTTCTCTTATAACACTTCAATAGTACTCACCAAAAAAGTATGTGATCGCTCCATCACTCCTAAGGTAGGGTAGAAGATACAATCATTAAGGTTGAGGCTCATATACTGGGTAACCAACAAAAGGAAGCTCAAAAGGGCTCACTATTGGTAAAAAGTTAGGTTGGCTATTTAGGTTTAAAGTGTGTATTTCCATTTGCCTTCATCATCTTCATGCATTCATTTGAATCAATGTAGCTTCAACAAGATTTAAAGAAAGTTCTAGAGTTACATAATCACATAATGAATATCACTCAACAAGAAAATTATAGATTGACATATAAGATTCAATCTTAGGCTCAAAACTCACATGGCAAAAGGTCTACCAAACTAGCTTGTTGTCCTTTCACTTTCAATCACCTATGTAAATTAAGTCTAAGTTGCAGGTTATAGTTCATTCAACCTATGTCTCCTTTCAAACTCAATTTAGTTCTTGCTTATAACATACATACTCTTATAAACCTTTTAAGAAAATGGAAAGGGATGCAAATCTAATGTTGTGGCAAGTTTGCTACCCTAGGATTGCCTTTCAAGTAGTGTATTTGTTTAACATCATTAGCTTGACTTTGAAACTTCCTTAATTAGCTCATGCTAGATAATCCAACGCTACATCCTGTACTAAGGAATTAATCACATCAATATAAAAAACAAAATGCACATCACTAGGATTCCTCATGGCTTCAAAAATATTAAAACGAACTATTTCACCATCAAACTTCATGGTGAGTGTGCCTTCACAAACATCAATTTTAGTCTTAGAAGTGTTCAAAAGTGGTCTTCCTTACAAAAGAGGTGTTGTATTTGGAGAGTTATTATCCTTCATATCAAAAATATAAACATCAACAGGAAATACCAATTCATTAACTTGAACAAGAACATGTTCTAAGACTCCCTTAAGATAAACCATAGAGCGGTTAGTAAGTTGAATAATCACTCTAGTTTTATTTAAAGGACCAAGATTTAAAGATGCATAAATAGATCTAGCTTGACATTAATTGATGCTCTTAAATCTATTATAGCTTTTTCAAGTCTAGTGGTTCATATTATGCATGGGATGGTAAACGTACATGGATCCTTGTATTTTGGGGGAAGTTTTTATTAGATAATGGCTGAAACATTCTCCCATACACTTTTTTTTTTCAACCACCTTTCAACTTGAGCTTGGAAGTACATAATTCTTTGAGAATTTTGATATAGCGAGGTACTTGCTTAATTGCATCCAACAGTGGTATGTTGACCTCTACATTGTGAAACATCTTTAAGATCTCTTTATCTTTCTCCTTTTTCTTTAATTAGCGAACATTCTAGGAAAAGGAAGTAAGGGCTTATAAACCGGAATACTAGATTGAGTGGTTACCTTAGATGATAGTGCCACTTCCTTGTTGGGTATGGCTTCCTTCCTAACTTCCTCCTCCATCACTACCATAGGTTTTGCCTTACATGGTTCCACTAGTTCTTTACCACTCCAGAAGGTTATTGCACTTGTATTCTCCCTTGGGTTCACTATCGTTTGAGAAGGTAATTTTCCTGATGCTTGTGCCTCCAATTTTCCTATAGTGGTAGCTAGCTGGCCAATTTGACTATCCAAATTTTGAATGCTTGCTCTTGTCTCCTATTGAAATTGCAAAGTGTTAGTAGCCAAAGACTTAACTATATCCTCAAGAGACATACCTTGATTTTGAGTGGCTTGTTATCTAGCTTGGAAAGGTTATTGAGCTTAATGAAATCTCGATTGTTAATTAGAAGATGTATTACTAATCATTGGATTTCCATAGCTAAGGTTTGGATGATTTCTCTATCTTGGATTGTAGGTATTGGATTGTTGATCATATTTGCGTTATGGATGTCCCAGAAATTCACCTATGGAATTGACTTGCTTCATGGGTGATATTGTTTCATAAAGTAAAACAGTAAATTAACAAGCTCATCACTTTAAGGATCAGAAAATCACCACCTTAAAAGATAAGAACTCAAGGTAAGTTAGCCACTCAAAGGAATCCACCTTAGAGATAAGAACTTTGAATAGAAATTCAACCACACAGGTTTTTTTGATAACTCTCAATTTTTCCTTTCATTAATATGAAAATGTGAATATATAGCTTGAAACAACCCTCCAAGTATAGGAAAGGCTAAAGTCAAAACAACTTCCAAAAACACATAGGAAATGACTAACAAGACTAACTCATTACAACTTCCAAAAACACATAGGAAATTACTAACATGAATTACTCATTACAACTTCCAAGAAGTAACTAAAGCCCAAAAGTTTATTTTTGACCTGCCCACAATTTGGTTTAATTATTCATTGAGCTAATTAATTAGCCAAGCACAATAAATGTGGTCATTATCTATTATTAATTTGTTTCTTTGGAAGTTGTAATGAGTTAGTGTTGTTAGTCATTTCCTATGTGTTTTTAAAGTTAACCCTTCTTTAGGCATTTTCACATGAGATATGTTTAAGTTCAACTTACATACTTAACCAAATTCAAAAAACTAAATCTAAACATTATCTTTGGAAGTTATCTATTTTTCTTATTTATAACTTCTCCAAAAATTAGTTTTGAACCCACTCAATCCTCACATTAACATAAACAGGGCACTTATAATTTCTGGTTGTCAGAACTAGATTCTAATGCTTATAAAATTCTCATACTTGGGAATTAAATTATGAAACTTTCTAGTCTAGTTTAGCATGATGTTAGGAACATTTCATATTTAGTACTCCACTCTTAAATCATCATTTAAGACCCCCCTAACATCAGTTATACTAAAATAGGTACAATCAGAACTCGAAAATCCCAACTATGATCTCCAACACCTCCAAAATACACACAACATGAAATTAAAATCTTCCAAGCTTAGATTTAACCTTTAATATATTAGGAACAATTATCATTTAGAGGTCCTTGGCTAATTCAAAACACAACTCCCGTCAAAGTCTTCCGGACTAACTGAAGCTTGCCCAAAATCCTGCACGAACCTAGCTACAGTCTAACAACTCTAACTATAAATATATCCCGAGTTAGGTTACAAACTTTCCAGATATCATCCTAGGACCCTAAGATACATTTTCTCTTTAGAACTCCTAATTTAATTCAATCCATAAGACGCTTGAAATACTTGATTTTCCCAACTTGTAAAATCTGGCTCTACTTCATTTTCATTAACCACTCAACCCACATTTCCATCACTCTACCAATAACTAATCACCTATTTGTTCATACCTTTTACTCATTTTTATTAACTACTTAACCCACAACATTAACCAACTACTCTCTACTCTTGTTCATTAACTTTTATTCAAATTCAAATAACAACTAACCACCAAGAACTAAATCTATTAAGTTTTACTCAGAAAGTTATAACTAGTTTCTCGTCCACATTTTATCAAATATCTTGAGTACCATAAATTACTTCCATTGATATGTGTGTATATGTATAAACCTATCCAAATTTAATCAATAGACCATATTAATTCAACATTACTAATAATTCTCACATTAGTTTTAAAGTTAACTTAATCATTTAGAAGTTACTACTTACTTAGATCATAAAGATGTAACAATAACCTACACCAAATCTTCATTGTTCAACCTTAAGCCATCACTTTTCTTGTTTCTTATTCAAGATTCTTAACTCAATTTCATATAACCCCTAAACCACATCATTATGAAGTAATTAGACTAACAAAATATATAAAACAATAAATCACCCTCACTCTTTACCTAGTACCCAAGTTGATGTCAAGCCAACTTAGTGTTGAAAGGAAGCTGCACCTTGGTTGGAGGAGAACTTATGGTAGCAGGCCACTTTCTTTTGCTATTTAGCCACCCAAATGGTAGTTTGGAATTCTCTTCCATGGTGGCTGTCATGGCAAAACATAACCTGGCTACACAAAACTATAAAAGGGTCATGTAAGGTTTGAATGGCAACAAAGGAACAAGACTTGGCTACTACAAAGAGGTGCAGCCTCACGATCAAGAAAGGGAGGAATGGTTTCTTAAAAATAGGGCAGTTGCTTCTTCAACTACTGCACCTATTTCAATAGCTTTCCTTGGCTAGTTTTGAGTTTATAGATACACTAGGAAGACCCCAAACCTATACTCCTACTCGGCTAGAAACTTAAAGCACCAAGCTACTCCAACAAACCCAAGAAAAACCAAAGTTAACAGTTGCAAGAAGAGGGATATATGGATAAGACAAAAGGAAGCTCAAAGTGATTGTGAGAGAAGCAAAATAGAGGAAGTAAAGGCAAGGTTGGTGTCCAAAGGAAAAATGGAGGACTCTCCAAAACATGCTCGACCAAAAGGGGCATAAATTTTTTGGAGGAATAAGTCAGCTAAGGTAAGTAAGAACAAGAAAAGGAAATGAACAATAGAAATAAATAAAAAAATTAAGTCAAAGTCATAAGTTTAAAACATGTGGTTGTAAATAAATTCTAGTGACATATGTATATATATATATTTTAAATGTGCGTTTAAATTTATTCTTTGTTGTATATATGTATATATACACATGTTTTAATTGTATTGTTTACTTATTTAATTTGCTTGTGCATATAGTTATTTTTCACAATTAAAAGTTACACGTTAACAGTTAGGTAAAATTTTATGGTTTATATTTGTTCTTGTTATACGTATATATACACTGATATATCTACATATCAATTATTTATTTATAATAACTAAAAGTTTTACGCTACCTCACACTTAACGTTGTGACGTCCAATATTCATAGTGTTACAATGCCGGGTTATAACAACCTCCCCCCCTCTTAGAAGAAATTCGTTCCAAATTTCAACACAAAGGATACAGATAAATTATTTCATTGCAACTCCAATTTTCCATGTGATTTCTTGTTTCTTGGTTTTCACCAAAGAATTAATCAAAGTTTACGGACTCATCTATATATGCTCGCCACTAATTACTTCTCACACGTAGATTCTTGTCCACTTTTAATTCCTAGATTCGTGACACACGAAACTTTTCTAATGCCAGATGTACACTATCATAAATTAAATAATCCTGATTAAATTAACCGTCTCACTTAAATAGCTAAAATTAAGTTTTTAAGAAGTTTTAATCCAATTCACTTGAAAATGAAGTCAGCCTCTTAGAACCACTAAACTTAATACTTTTATCATGACACTCCACCATGCTTCCACTGTGCTACTTTGATAATTAAACACCTAAACTCCAATCCATGCTTAGAATCATATCATATTCCTATTTATTTCAACATATAAAAAAATTCTATAACCCTCGAACTTAACTTTTCATTCTACATCAAAACACACTCAAGTTTACTATCGAAAGTATCGTAAAATGTCGTATATTTCTCTGTATCAGAAGGACGTATATTAAGGCTACTGTTGCTGAACTAAGATTTCAACTAAGTCACCTATAATCTTCTACAACCTAGATTTCTTGTCGTAAACACTTAAAGACTAATAAACTCCTAGTTGAAACCACTATTATGTTGTTTCACACTACTTGCAACACAACCACTACGTTTTATCATGTCTAAAACACATAAACGAATGCTTTGCACATTTATTGTATAAAGCCGAGAATAGTTCATTAGAGAATCATAACTTGAAGTTTTAGGATGAATCAGAACGTGTCACTAGGTTCATATATGCCCTAGGTAATGTACACAAACAAAGCAACAACGTCCCACATTTGTAGTTACATACCTCAAAACCTAAGATCTGATACAAACATGTCACACCCCTCATGGAGGCATGATTGGCTAGAGGATTGGGTAACCAATCCTCCATAACCCTGACTCCAAAACAAAGAACAAGTACAACTCTTGACTAAACCAATGCATAAAAGTAAATTATATATATAAAAAAAAAAGCTAATTGTAAAAGTTTGTTTACTAAAACATATAACAATTTACTAAAAATTTTGACAAAGGTTCCTTGTAAACGGGAACATACCCAAAATACAAACATATAATTCATAGTTATATTCAACTAGTTTACACAACATCAATATACATGGAGCTCTGCTCCAATTCTTATCATAACAACAAATAACTAGACTATTACATAACACCAAATTAGGCACTCCATAGTTCTAGTGTGATGGCAAACTTTCATTCTTGACTTTGAGTATAAGATCTCGAATTTACCTTATTGCCAAACACTTGGCAAGTCCAGTATTGATGGTTGACATTTGATACACTCATATTATTCTATCTTTTTACTACCTCATTCTTAGTTTTTTATGTATATTTTATGTCTCACTTTAGTTTACTTATCTTGTTTTGTGTAAAACTGTGCTTTGTGGACATAAAGAGTAAAATGGAGCTAAGGACTAGAATGAGCACATTGAGACAAATCTATGAGTTGATGAAGTGCAAATCCTAATTGGACTAGGAATCCTGGTGGCAATAAAGGATTTCTACATGAGAAATTTAACTTTGGCAAGAAATTTTATTGGGATTAGGATTGAAAGAAGATCACAAGATCAGTTGAGAATATTCAAGTTTTGGATAGAATAGAAAGTGCAAATCTGATTAAGGAATTAGATATTAAGTATGAAAAGACTTCTTCTTGTTTAGGAGTCATTGCCACCCTATACTCTATGAATAGGGGAGGTATAGGTCTGATTGAGAAGAACTTTTACATGCACTTTTGTTCTTCTTTCTCAAAATTTCAACAATGAACATAATATTTTCTTTTCAATTAATGATGATGCTAGCTTAAGTTTTTGTTCAATTGCAAGAGGTAAGTAACCTTGGCTTATGAAGCTACTATGAGAATCTGTTTTCTTTTTAAAGGAAATCTGATGTTATACATAAATGTAAGTATTCATGTTTTTCTTGGTTAATTGCTTAATGATTATGTGTTTTAGTTTGTTATGATGTACACATGATAGATTGATACATGTAATCTGATGCTAGTTAATTGATTAATGTCTTTGCATGGTTAATTAACATGAGTAGTAAAAGTAGCACTTGAATTAAATCTGAGTTTATTTAAGTGTTGATAGGAAAATCTTATCTAGTTAAGTTAATGCCGCTTGTGTGTTAATTGTTTAGAATCAATTGCACCTATTTAGTTCGTAATGCTTTCACGTAATTAAATCCATAACGCTTGATGAGAGTTATTATGTGATTAGTGTTAGTTATTTCGCTTGACCTAATTAACAAAGAGGTAAGGATAGGTAGGAAAGATTTGTTGCCATGGTTGATTTGCATGCATATGTGTATATTCAGATTGGTATTTGCTTTGTGTTCAATGATTAATAGTTCATGAATCTAGGCGAAAACTTCTTTACAGTTGAGTCTTACAAATCTTTGGCTATTTGCTTAGTTTAGTAAGTTTCTACCGAAAATTGTTTCTTTTTTTTACATTTGGAATTTAATTCTCTCGTTTTTCTTGCTTACTTAGCTATTTCAATTTAGTTTAGATCAAATATCAACACCCCATTTATTTACTTTGTTGTTTTGAGTGCATATTAGTTAGTTTGCATATTTATAGCATATTATCATCACAACCTATTTTAGAACTCTATTCATTTTTATACATATGTTTTGTTTTTATATTTTCTTGCATTAGTTTGATTTACTTTTATACTTGAACTTCTTGTGCTCTTTTGCTTTGGTTCAATTTAATTAAATAAGAACTACTTGCTTCAGTTGAATTTGATTAACTTAATTGTTTCTCTGTGGGATCGATACCCTACTTACTATACTACAAATATAGTTAGTAAGATTTTAATTTGGTGAACATCGACGACTCATCAACGTTCCTTAAGATCTTATTACTAAAAAACACATCAACGAAAGAGTGGTGAGTCTCACGGGCTCAGTGAGTGGAAAAATGTATCCAAATGGTACTAGCATCATTCAACACAAGTATTTAATACATAGGATAAATAATATATGTATAAATCAAATAATTTTAGAATAACATAAATTCTATAGTAAATTAATTTCACATGTACGTAATTATGAAAATGTAAAATTAATTAAACATCTTTCATGAAATACATTGCACAACAAAAAAGTCAATCATTCAAATCACTCAAAGCACAAGGGCCAATAGAGAAACTCAGTCCTGCACAACAGATATCTCCCCCCACTGGGTAGTTTCATGCCTGCACAACAAATTTATTCTCCATACACAATCCATCCTACCGAGGCTGAGTACTCAATTATTTTAAAACACTTATCAGAATCAGAATATCTCATAATATCATAGTTGCACCTGGAGTCTATTTCAGAAGTAAAAATCATTTTGGAAATAAATTCACTTTAATTGGCCCTTATCAACCACAAACAATTTCACACATTAAACATAATTCAAATTGCTCAAATTAAGCATTATACATGCTTATGTTTTCATATAAACATATCTATTCAAATATACATAACAATCACACATACTAATCTAGTAACCAAAAGGAAGCACTTATCCACCACTGTTTATCGAACATGACCGATATTTACTCTTACGTTCAAGCGTGTCGTTTGCTCAACAACAAATTTCGGAACTGCAATTAAAATTTTCAAGTATTACTTAGTTTGTCAATTTTATAGGACATAATCTTTTAATTTCGAAAATCTATAGATACTAAGTTTCATGTATTTATTTAAAGTTAACCCTTCTTTAGGCATTTTCACAATCTTTGAGATATGTTTAAGCTCAACTTACATATGTAAACAATCTCAACAAAACTAAGTCTATAAATTATCTTTAGGAAGTTAGCTATCTTTCTTATTTATAAAATTTTCCTAAAATTAATTTGAACCCACTCAAATTCTCACACAAACACAAATAGGGCTCTTGTAATTTCTGGTTGTCAAAACCAAATTCTAATGCTTATAAAATTCTCATACTTAGGAATTAAATTATGAAAATTTTCACTCTAGTTTATCAAGATGTTTAGAAACATTTGTGCACTCTACTTCTAAATCATCTTTTAAGATCCCCTAACATCAGTTAGACCAAAACAAGTACAATAAAAAAAAAAAAAGAAGGTACAATTAGGACTTAAAAATCCCAAATATGACCTCTAACACCTCCAAAATACATACAACATGAAATTAAAAACTTCCAAGATTAGATTTATCCTTTAATATGTTAGGAAAAATTCTCATTTAGAGGTCCTTGGCTAATTCAAATCACAACCCCCGTCACAAGTCTTCCAGACTGACTGAAGTTTGCCTAAAATCCTACATGAACCTAGTTGTAGTCCAACAGTTCTAACGATAAATATATCCCAAGTTAGGTTACGAACTTTCTAGACATCATCTTAAGACCCTAAGATACATTTTCTCTTTAGAACTCCTAATTTAATTCAGTCCATAAGTCGAAATACCTTATTTCCCCAACTTGTAAAATCTGGCTTTAATAACTAATCACCTATTTGTTCATACCTTTTACTCATTTTTATTAACTACTTAACTCACAACATTAACCAACTACTCTCTACTCTTGTTCATGAACTTTTATTCAAATTCAAATAACACTAACCACCAAGAACTAAATCTACCAAGTTTTACTCATAAA
Source organism: Quillaja saponaria (assembly GCA_029379385.1). NCBI lineage: Eukaryota > Viridiplantae > Streptophyta > Magnoliopsida > Fabales > Quillajaceae > Quillaja > Quillaja saponaria. The sequence goes on along the minus strand of CM055616.1, from coordinate 19,395,783 downwards.
GTTATAACTAGTTTCTTGTAAATATTTTATCAAACATCTTGAGTGCATAAATTACTTCCATTGATGCGTGTATGTATATATATAAACCTATCCCAATTTAATCAACATGCCATATTAATACCACATCAATTCAACATTACCAAGAATTCCCACATTAGTTTTAAAGTTAAATTATTAATTTAGAAGTTACTACTTACTTAGATCATAAAGATTTAACAATAACCCACACCAAACCCTTATTGTTCAACCTTAACCCCACAATTCAATTCAACCTTTTTGGTTGGTTTCCTTTCTGATAACAAACTTCATTCTTACGCCTCTTGTCCTATTTTCTCTTAATTGTGAGCCGATGAATTTGTGGCTGTTTTTTTTTGGGCATTCATGCTTACTTAGTTGTTTTCTTCTAGTAGATGGTGAAGGGAAATTAAGGGATTTAAGGGCTGAAAGACCATTCAATCAAGGGTAGTAGATGATGAAGATTTTAGTGTTTTTTTTTTTTTTTTTTTTTTTTTTTTTTTTTTTTTTCTGACTAGTACTAGGCCCTGTTTTATTTTCTAGCAGCTGCATATGATTTGGGGTTTGAGCACCAAACGGGTGGTAGAGTAATAGGATGTCAGCAGTGGATTGAAGGAGGAAAATAGGGCCTTGCTCGATGGAAGATTTTTCCCTGCTCCACTGTTGCTCCTCCTTCTTGTGGCACAACTGGATATGATAGTTTGGATACCTGTTTCATGTTGTGGTGTGTGTTGCCGTGAAGGAGAGTGGATTTTAGCAGTTTGTGACACTTTGTTCTTGGTCTCTTGTGGCTGAAGTGGTTGAAGGAATATCCTCACTCTTGAGAGGTAGCCGTGTTGGTGAAGGATAGCCAAGTGTGGAATTTTGTTTGTGTTGTGAGGCTTCAAGTAGTTGATGAGTGATGTGGTATTCAATTAAATCTTAGAATGAGTAAAGAGTTAGGAACAAAGAACTTGTGAAATGATAATTGAAAGAAGAGAAGAATTCTTTAAATTTAAAGAATTTGAATACTAGAAAGGTAAAGTTCATGTTGGATTGGAAATTTGAACTATGTGAACATTAGAAGAATTAGTTTAAATTGTTAATATAAGTTAGATGCTAATATAATGTAAATTCTAGAGTGAGAATGTAAGTATGGTGAAAAATTAAAAATTAGTTTAATTGAATTAGGAATTGAGCATAAATAATATGGAAACTAATGTTAAATAAGTAATATGTATATTTATATAGACAATTATGCGAACAACTCATTTTCAGGTATCTGATAAGATAACTAGTTAAAGTTAAATTTTAGTATATACATGGAGATTAATTATAATATATATATATACAAGGTAATGCTAAGTTATGAAAGTTAAATTAGTGAATATATCGGACTGACAAGTCACATCCGTGAGCTTGTGAGTGGATTGTGCTTTTTGGTTATCAGATTTTTTGTGTGCAGATATAAGTATGTTTGAAATGCTGTGATAATAAGTAAAATAAGTAGAAAAATTATTTCATTGATTTAATTGAATGATATGCTTTGATATTGATTGTGATTGATAAGGGCCAACAATGTGAAATTTTCTAAAACTGACTTCCATTTTCAAATTTAAAGTCCAGGTGCACCTCAGATATTTGAACTTGATATTTGACATGATTTATTCCGATATTGATACTTATTGTAAACAAATGGAGTGCTTAGCCCTGGTAGGACAAATTGTTACGGAGAATTAAATTGTTGTGCGAGCGCGTAAATGCCCGCAGGGGGAGATAATGTTGTGTGAGGCTGAGTTACTCGTTGGCCCTTTTGCTTGTTAAATTGTTTATTATTTGATTGGTTGTGTGAATGGTTTGAATTGATACATTGAAATCCGTGCTTTAAGGTGATTTGTGGTCAAATGAGAAATGTAATTATATACGTACCTGAGTAATTCTAATATGCATTTAAATTTGTGATATATGTGTTGTGTGATGCTAGTACTCTTAACGTACATTATTTGCTCACTAAGTCCTCGTGACTCACTCTTTCCTTTGTGGTTGTTTTCTTTAGTTTTTAGGAATTCCACTGCTGGTTGTAAACGAAAGTGTTACTTGCCGATTCTACTGCGGCAAGGTATATCTTAGGAATCGCACAATTGAAGCATAAAGGACAGTACTTGCAGTTGCTTAGGGTGTCATGCATGGTTGTCATATATATTGTATTTATTATGGTGTTGTCCTGTTTTATTAGAAGCGGAGCTCCTCTGTATATTATGATATCACAATTTACTATTGACTTAAATACAGGTTGTTTGTTATATTATGAGTATGTTCCACTATACGGGGAACCTCTGCCAATATTTTCAGTAATCGTTTTATGTTTAACTGTCGATACTAGATTTTATTTTAACTTTATAATATTTTGATAGGATTGACTACAATGTATTTTCAACTTGTGATGCACACTACTTGCATATTCAAGGTTACAGGGTATGGACACCCATTCCTCCGGCCAGTCATACTTTCATTTAAGGGTGTGACATGCAGCCTCACTATCAAGAAAGGGAGGAATGGTTTCTTAAAAACTGGGCAGCTATTTCTTTAATTGCTGCACTTATTTTAGCAGCTTTCCTTAGCTAGTTTTGAGTTCATAGACACACTAGGAAGACCCCAAACCCATACTCCTAGACGACTAGAAACTTAAAGTACCATGCTACTCCAACAAACCCAAGAAAAACCAAAGTTAACGGTTGCAAGAAGAGGGATATAAGGACAAGAAAAAGGGAAGCTTAAAGTGATTTTGAGAGAAGCAAAACATGGGAAGTAAGGGCAAGGTCGGTGGCAGGAATGAAAAACTATCGGCTATCCAAAGGAAAAATTGAGAACTCTCTAGAACATGCTCGACCAAAAGGGGCAGAAATTTTTTTGAGGAATAAGTCAGTTAAGGCAAGTAAGAACAAGAAAGGAAAAGGAACAAAAGAAATAAATAAAAAAATCAAGTCAAAGTCATAATTTTAAAACATGTGGTTGTAAATGAATTCTAGAGACATGTGTGTATATATATTTTAAATGTGCAGTTCAAATTTATTCTTAGTTGTATATGTGTATATATACATGTTTTAATTGTATTGTTTACTTATTTAATTTTCTTGTGTAAATAGTTATCTTTCACAATTAAAAGTTACATGTTAACAGTTGGATAAAATTTCATGGTTTATATTTGTTCTTGTTGTATGTATATACACTTATATATCTATATGTCAATTGTTTTTTTTATCTTCATAGCTAAAAAAGTTTTACGCTACCTCACACTTAACGTTATTACGTCCAATGTTCCTAACGTTACAATATCGGGTTATAACACCTTAGGCAACGAACGCTGATCTCCTGATACCTAAAAAAACAACAATGGAAGGAGAGTGAGTAACAAAGACTCAATAAGTGAAAAATGTACCTTAACGATACTAGTATCAATTGAAACATAAATAAAATACATAGATTAAATAATTTCAGAATAATATGAATTTCTATAGTAAATTAATTTCACACGTATGTAACTATGAAAATGTAAAATTAATCAAACACCTTTCATGAATTACATAGTACAACAAATAAGTTAAACATTCAAATCTCTTAAAGCACACAACGGCCCAATTAGAGTAACTCAGCCTTGTACAACAAATATCCTCCTACCAGGTAGTTTTTGTGGCCACATAACAAATATATCCTCCATCCATGTCCATCCCACTGGGGCTGAGTACTTAATCATTTCAAATCACTTATCAAATCAGAGTATCTTAAAATATCCTAGGTGCACTCAGATTCTATTTCTAAAATAAAAACCATTTTGAAGAATTTTACTTTACTGGACATATTAAGCAAAATTCATATAATTCAAATGCACACATAAACAATTAAACATTGTAATCTAACAACCAAAGAACATGTAATTCACTCACAAAGCTCAAGGATGTGACTCATTGTTCCATCTAGGATGCGAAGGTGTCAGTATATCCTCGATACGATTTGGAGCTAAAAATCATAAATTCATATATTATTTAAAATAATCATTTCATAGTTGATTTCATGATTCCTCAATCCTACATATATATTTAACATACTATTTGAGAACTAATTCCTCTTAAACATTTATCAAATATCCTAAAAGGTATTTAATTTCCTTGAATGTGTACGTATGTATATTTATACATATACCAATACATTCCACATATTTCCTAATTAACTAATAAAACTTATGTAAACCAACTTTTATGCATACATTTATATTTCGGTTTTCCTAAGCATTTTATAACACACCTTATAAACATATTTTATTGTAATTCATGTATATGTGTTCATGTATATATACACCTCACAATGCAATCAACAAAATTCTAATAACTCTTATATTGCTCAATTTCCACTTATTGTATTCAACTTAACTTAATTACCTAATTAATCAAATACTTGAATTATATTATTCCACCATGAATACAATTAAATTACAAGCTTTTCTCTTCCAATTCACATAATCATTATCTAGGTTCTTGTTTTCTTAATTTTTTATTCACCATCAACTAATATCCTACATGAAGCTCCAAGCTAATTTACTAATCATCTAAAATTTCATGCACAAACCACAAGTAAACTAATAAAATTCCCAAAACATAACTTGATTACCCTTGCTGCCTTGTAGACACATGGTGCCACACCTTTCAAATAGGCATGATTGCCTGGAGGATTGGATAACCAAACTTCTATAACCCTAACTTTACCACAATTGAACACATATAACTCTCGAACAATTATATTTAAAACCAAGAAAAAACTTTATTGAATTAAATTAAAAACAAAGATTTGTTATTGAACACATAACATTTACTGAGAATTTTGGCAAGGGTTTCCCGTAATGTGGAACATGCCAAAAAATACAAACACATAATCCTATTTACATACAACTAGACCATAATGACTACAATATACATAAGGGAGCTCTGCTCTAGTAGTATCATAAACAATAATAAACAGCTAGACTATTAAACAACACAAAATCAGACAACCCACACCTCTTGTGTGATTGCAAACTTTCATTATTGACTTCAAGTATGAGATCCTAAAAAAGTACCTTGTTGTACTATACTCTATTGGTAGGTCACGAGCACCTCGAAGCAATATACTGAAATCCTGTTACTAAAAAAATAATAATAGAAGAGTGGTGAGTCCCATGGACTCAGTGAGCGAATAACGTACTCAGAGGGTATCAGCATCAATTAAAGCATAAGAACATATATTATTAATTAATCTCATATGACCATATTCATGTCTTAATTTCACTATACACACACGTACTTGTAATCATCATAAGATCATAATTTTCATGATTCACAATATTTATAAATCAATTCAAATATCTAGAGTTTTCAATTACAAACAAAGCAATCAAAGCATGCACAGGGCCAACTGAGTAACTCAGTCTCGTACAACAGTATCTCTCCCTATCGAGAATTTCCGGGCTTACATAACATAAATTTATTCTCCGTACATAATCCATCCCTCCGGGGCCCCGCACTTAGTTCTTTTTAAAACACTTATCAGAATCAAAATATTTCAGAATATCAAATTAGAATATCCTAGATGCACTTGGATTTCAGTTTCGGAAATAAAAATCATCTCAGAGAAAAATTCACTTTGGTGGCCCTTATCAACCACAAACAATTTTAGACAAACATAATACAAATAACTCATTGAAACACTGCACTTGCTTATTTTTTTCATATATCACATCTGTTCAAACACACATACAATTACACATAATAATCTAGTAACCAAAGTGTATGTAATTCACTTACCAATTTATAGATCATGTTCATCACTTCCTCTTACACTCACGTGTGTTATCAAGGCCACAGTAGGGTCCAAAAATGAAATTCATATTTCCACATAATACTTAGTTCATAAACGTTATAGTTATAATCTTTTAATTACTAAGCTTATATATCAACTTATATAGGTTTCTTGAAACTAAGTCCATTTAGGTAGTTTAATCAATTATTTGTAGGACACTTGATTCTATATCTTGTATGTATATATTATACATATACTTATCAAGAAATTCATAATAACTCATACTTTCAACATTCTCATTTTCTAACATTAAATCCAAGTTAAGTTACTTTTTTAAAATTCATCCAAGAGCTTGAATCATGCCATTTCAATATTAATATAATTAAATTCTAAAATTTATCTTTCCTTAACCACCTAAACACATTTATTTATTCTTGGTTTTGGACTATTTCTTCAAGTTCATATAATACTTAACTCTCAAGATCTCAATTTACCAAATTTTCCCTTTTAGGCATTTTCACAACTATCTTGGAGATATGTTTGATTTCAACTTACATACTTAGCCAAATTTAACAAAGCCAAGTTCAAAAATTATTTTTAAGAAGTTAGATATCTTTCTTATTTAGGCCCTTCTCTTAAAATTAATCTTGAACCCACTCAAATCCTCACACGTACACAAACAGGGCACTGCACAATTTCTTGTTTCTAATCTCTGATTCTTATGCTTATAGAATTCTCATAATTGACAATTTCTAGTTTTTCAAGATGTTAGGAACATTTCATCTTCAACACTACACTTCAAATTTAACCTTTAAGACCCCTTAACATCAAGTTTTTCAAAACAGGTACAGTCAGGACCCGAAAATCTCAACTATGACTTCCAACACCTCCAAAATACACATAACATATAATTAAGGCCTGCACCACTCCATAATTGTCCCTTAATATGTAATGAATAAGCCTTATTTAGAGGTCTTAGGCTAATTCAAATCACAACCTCTGACAAAGTCCTCCGAATTGACTGAAGCTTTCCTAAAATCCTGCACAAACCTAGCTACAGTCCAACCGCTTTAACGATAAATATACTTATAACCAGGTTACAAAATTTTTCAGTTATCATCTCAAGACCCTAATATACATTTTTCTCTTTATAACTCATAATTTAATTTATTCCATAAGATACTCGAAATACTAAGTTTCTGTAACTCCTCAAAGTTGCCCTATATCCCTTCAACAATTTAACTATCACCTTCAATACTTCACCCCACAACTAAACATCCTTTGCTCATACTCACTACCCCCTCTCATCAAATCCCTACATCAACCAACCACTCTTTGCTCTTGTTTATAAACTTTTATTCATAGTTCTTATATTTCCCATCAAAAGCTTAGACTAAACCTTCCAATATCACTATGTTTCACGTTCCAACTCTTAGTTAATGTCTCTGACCTTTCTTTGTTCATTTTATTTTCATCCTTTTTAAACCATATATTATTATCCTAACTATTATATACATCAACCTTTATGCATATATTAACGTTTGATTTTTCCTAAGCATTTTGTCAAACACCTGATATGCATATTTTTGTATAATTCATAGGTATGGGTTCATATATATATATACCCCAATACACTTAACATACTCAAATTTCAAAACTTCCACTATCCATAAAAATATAAACATCATTTTATTATAACCCTTGTTCATAATCTTTAATCCAACATAACTAATCCTTAAACTAATTTAACAATTGTTAAGAATTTCTTACCCTTTGCTGCTAACCTTTAAAATAAGCTACCACAGTCTACTTGGTGTTGAAGTTACTGTCTCCCCCTTAATTACATAGCTTGACAGAGAGGAAGGGCAATTAAACCCACGCAACAACCACATGGTACCTAACTAACCGAGACTAATTGCAAGCCCAATAATAGGGCAGTTACAATGGAACTTCAAACATCCTGAACCAACCGTTGCAAGCAAGGTTCACAACGTTGGAGGTCTGACAACCTAAAGGACCAGTAAAACCTGCCTTACAGGCCAAGAAATTGATGCCAACCTCATAGTTACATGATAGAACCAAAGCTAATCTTGCAAGGCTCTTGGAAACGCAACAAATGACAAGGAAAAAAGAAGAATTTGGTTGATATAATAGAGGGGTAGAGTAGAACAAAAGGAAACAAAGTAACACAAGAAAGAGAATAGGGTACACCACTTCAAAAATTTTGTCCCATCCAAACCTCTCAGCATACTCACAACCAACAAGGTTTGTAAGACTAGTTTCATGAGTTGGTGGAAATAAACCAAGCTACAAAGAAAAGAGGTATGACTAGCTGCTCCCAAGAAGCTCTCACAACTAAGCGAGAAGGAACTAAGTAGTGGAGAAAAGCCACAACAATCAAGAAATTTGAAGAAAAGCATGTTAGCCAAAGAATGAGGAAAGGAAAAGAAAAGTCAAGGTCAATACTTTAGATTTGTGGGGTAGGTTTATTCATTGACTTGATTTCTTTGTTTTGTGTAAAACTTTACAAGTGAAACACATGTGTGAACCTAGTAAGCTAGAAATATATATATATACATATATATATAGTTTCAAGTCAACCAACTCTCAATTTCATTGTACACATGTTATTTATGTTTTTATATATATAAGTATTATATTTATTTACTTCAAATACTTTCATTTATTTTTATGATCAAACATTACGAGAAATAGTTCAAATTTTTATGTTTTAATATTGGATTATAATATATTCAATTACACAGATACTTATTTAATTTGTTTATTTTTATAATAAGAATTTACACATTATGTTTAAAACTTGATTTTTTGATATTGGGTTATGACACACAATTACTAAGGCAAAGGAATGCATATCAAGGAATCACTCAAAGGAAGGGGCTAACTTCCTCACCACCCTTATGGTTGGACTCCAACCAATCCTAAATGCTACAGATTTTTTGTGAGGCTAAAAGAATACCTTGCACAGCTGAAACACCCACATACTTACATGGCAGTTGCTGCCGTAAAATAGGGCAGTTGCACCCTTCTACATGGCCGAAGCAAGAAGGTCTCCTTCTTAGTTACAGGGGCAGACAACAACTAGAGTTTTTGGAGCTTAAATAGGCTATGAAAATGGCAAGGAATGGAGGCAAATTAGCTGTTATGGAGGTGGCTGCCACAGAGTGATACATGGTCACACCAAAAGGAAACTAAGAACAGGGGAGCTCGGGTGAAAACTAAACAAGAAAAGGGAGAGAAAGGCAGTGGAGGTAAAATAAACAAGGAAAAAAAAATCATCCAAGAAAAATAAAGCAAAGAAAGGACCAAAAAAAAAATAAAAAATCATGTTAAGTCAAAGAGTCAAAAGTTTAATTACACGATATACATTTAATCTTGTCACATGTATTTATATATATATAAATATATATATATATATATATATATACATATATAAATGCTTTCTAATTTACTCTTTTGCTTACACACTTGTACACACATCAATCAATTTACACATGTAAATTTCATGTACCAAGTCAACCAATCAAGTACTAAAAATCAATTTACATGTATATATTTTTGTATATCCAAATACTCTCTTATTTTAAATTAATTTTATGAACATTTTTATTTACTTAGTCACGATAATTTATATATAACATCCTAAAACGTACGTTAAACTTTCGGGTTATAACAATTTTCTTATCCTTAAATTGGCAAGTTTGTTAACTTACTGTTATACTTTGTGAAACTGTATCAATGGGCTCCTCTTGAAGTATAGGGCATATGTTAGTTAGGTTGTCCTACAACCAAACAAATTCCACAAGCCTTGGCTTGTTGCAAGTTCCCTACTACCATTTGGCTTACAAGAGAGGTTAGATTAGCAATTTGATATTCCAAAGAAGATGTACTTACCTCATGAACTTTTAGTGGTGGGGGCTCATGTCAAGTTCTAAATTATCGAGAATTGGCAACCATGTTTGAAATCAAGTTCTTGGTAGCTTATGGTGTTTTGTTCACCAATGCTCCTCCATTTGCTACGTCAATCATGCTTCTTCTCCATTGGGAGGAGTCCTTCATAGAAGTATTTGATTAACAACTGATTACTAATTTGATGATGCGGGCAGCTTACACATAGCTTCTTAAAATGCTCCCAATACTCATACAATGATTCTCCACTGTATTGCCTGATTTCACAAGTTTCCTTTGTAATGTTGGCAGCTCATGAAGCTAGGAAATATTTCTCCAAAAATAACTTTTTCATCTCATTCCATGTGGTTATAGATCCCGATAGTAAGTAGTATAGACAATCCTTAGCAGTGTTTGCCAAAGAGAATGGAAATGCTCTAAGCTTAATTTACTCTTTGGAAATCCTAGTAGGCTTCAAGCTTGAGCAAACCATACGAAACTCCTTTAAATGTTTGTGAGGATCTTCCCTTGCAAAGCCATAAAAAGTTGGTAAAAGACAGAGTATTTCATATTTCAAAAGCAACATTTAAAGTAAGATACTCAATACAAAGTGGTTGTTAGTTTAGATTAGGAGTTGCCAACTCCTTTAGGGTTTGGTTTACATTGTAAGCCATGATTTCAAATTCTGATGAATTGAATGACGAGATCGCTTGTTAATGATATCTAATGAACTTTCTTATTTGTTAGAGTCTAAAAGCAGAATCTTCGCTAGTCATGCAAACTTGTAAAATAGAAGAAGAGACAAAAAAGAAAAAAAAAACTTATATTAAGTTGATAAATCAATTAAAAGATCAACTCCCTAGCAACAACGCCAAAGTTTGATGAATGTTGAAAGAACCAATTAAAATTTTCTACTTTAACCTAGCTTTGTAGTTAGGGTGAATAGAGGTTGATCTCACGAAGAGTTGAGTTTAATCAATTTGTGCTAAATATAAATTCTAATTCAAATGGCAATAAAATAAAAAGAGGTTTATCTTTTGAATTTCGAGAGTAACTTGAAAGTGAAATCAAATAGGCAAACAATTAATAAAGAAAGCTACCGACAAAAAGGGAGATATCCACTGTGGGCATTTGATGTTGATCATTGATTAATTATTCAATTATTTATTCAAATATTCAGCCTAAAATATCAACAAGATCTGATATTTTGAATCTTTCCATAGTTCTTCATTAATCAAAACAAGCTCTTCAATTAATCTTTTACCATTAAACAACCTTAAATAAGCTCTTAAGATTTAATTTAACAACAACTTTAAGAATTAGAAGATAGCTGAGGCTAATTAACAAATATATATGATGAGTTCATTTAACTCAGTCCATTCTTATCATAATTATAAACTACTATTCACTACTTATGTTAGAATCATCAAGCAATTACACACTTGATTCTCCTAAACTAGCAATAGGTAATATAGTTTAATCAACTAGTTGTGCACCTAATCAATCAAACATACAACTATGACAATTATAATAGAAGAACATAAGATATTTCAATTGAATGATTAAACTAAAATGAAGAAAAATTAGATCTTACAACACAATCCCACAACTTCAATCCTCCTTTTTATCGAAAAAGAGAATTTAGCAACTCATAATGAAAGCAAAAACAATAAAGAAATATGAAAAACATTTACTAAGTCTTGAAAAAACGATGATCTAAAACTCTCCTAAGCTGAGAGTATTATAGGCTAACTAGAAGAGAGAAAATAACTTATGGAATTTTAGTTTGACTTAAAGTCCTTATTGGATTAGAGTCTCTGGTGGTTGAGATTTCTTCTTGGATTAGAATTCCTAATATGTCTTGAAAATATGACTGAATACATCTTGTTTTCCTCATACAGATCTGATTAGTTTATCCATTAATATATGTATATATCCATTGATTCCTGAAGTGTTTGGATTCTATGAAGTGGTTAGAGATTAATTCATATAAAATATTATACGGGCTTTCATGACTTACACAGCCCTGGGCCGTCCACCAATCTAACCCATCTTCATTTAGTGCTTTTTTGACTTCCTCTTATACTCCTTTTGTCCTAATTATGTCTTATTTATCCAACAAATGTTCATTCTCTTCAATTCAACACCTAAAAGCATAAAATAAACATTTCTAAGTTCTTTTAGCACAAAATCATACTCAAAACAACCAAAAGGAATCAATGAAATTAAGGCTTACTAAACACCTATCACTCTTTTATCCTTAATTTCATAAAAACTCATGCACAATTAAATTTTTTTCATATAAAATATTATTATCATGCATATTTTCCCTTTTTAACTTTATGCATAAAAAATCGTAATTATCAATTTACTCCTTTTCATAATAAATCTCATGTGGACTTTATGTCTTGGTATATTTAAAGTTAGTCATGTACTTGATACTACATGTACAACTTTTCAGGATGTTACAATTAGCTTTGACATGTTAGCTGCTTTGACTACAACTCTTCCAAAATGGTTAGCTCTTCAGAAGTTCAGCTCTCATGTTTTCATCTCTTCAAAAGTTTAGCTCTCATGTTTTTAGCTATTCAGAAGATATTAGCTCATGTAACTCAGTACTTGAAATAAATGAAATGACAAGTTTTGATATATTAAGTGTAGCTCTCAATTATTAGATATTCTCTTAAGAAACAACTCTTTGTTTAATGAAAAAGTGTGCTTGAAATAAGCAGCTCCCTAAATCTCAGTTGTTCAGATAATCAACTCTTTCCTTGAGAAACAATTGTTCATTTAATGAAATGGTCCTTTGGGACGAACAGCTCTTGAAGTTTCAACTCTTCTATCTTCAGCTTTCTTGATAGTTATTGTTCAACTTTAATGAAGCACTACATTTAGTCACTCATTTGCAAAACTTGTAACAACGAGAACATTAAATTTTTAGCTGGAAAGAAGCACAACTCTTTAGAGTTTAGCTAGATATGATCTTATCATCTACAATTCAGTTATATCATACTTAAATGAGGTTAGACCTCATATGTATTGAACGTAACTTTTATTCAAATATCACAGAGAGCCAAAATTCTCGACAGAGAGTTATTGGTAAACTGAGTATTTGTGAGACATGAGAAAATCTCATTACTTATTCTAGCACACAAGGAGATTTTTGGCAGCCAACACATAGCTCTTAATCAAGTCATTCGTGTGGATACACTTAGAGGTTGTACACCCTATACAACTTGTGGATCAAAAGTTAAGATCGTCCTAATCGCTTCAAGAGGTAATAAAAGAATATTGGTTCATAAACAATAAAGATTATCCTAGGGATTTGGTTATGCCAAATTTTTTTTTTTAAATTTCCGCTGTGCCTGGTAAAATCAATATCCCAACAATGGTATCAGAGCCAACTCTACTAGTTTATGAATTGATATTGTTTCCATTGTTGTAATTATGATGAATATGATTCATAGCATGAAGTTTTTAATTTATCGATTTGATTGATTTGATTTTGATCAATTTCATGAATAGTTATTCAATTGATCTTAATTCAAAAATCTAAAATTTTAAAGTATTCCTAAAATCAGTTATAGGATTTTACAATTAAAATTGTTTTAAAACTTGGTATTTAAATTGAACAACTTATGAGTTTGATTCATTAGTTTCTTTATCTAATAGTTAGTTTAATTAAAATAAAGGAATTAGAAACAATGGCAATTCATTACCGCATTGTCAACAAACAAAATTTTTGAATTACATGATGAATCACGTTGGATGTGCCACTGTCATATATATTGTTTTATTCTTTTAGATTTCTTAATTTTTTTATTTTATTTTATTTTTGAAACAAAATTATTAAGAGATTAGAAGAATCTTAATTAATTAAATAAGTGTTATTTTATTTTAAAACACTAGTCTGAGTTGTTTTCTAATTAAATTAAATAAATGTTATTTTATTTTAATTGTAAGGGTAGAATCCTAATTGATATAAACAAGAGTTGTTTTCTTTCCTTAGGAATTCTAATTAAAATAAATTAAGAGTTATTTTATTTTAACACTACTACTAGAAGTAGGATTCTAATTAAAATAATATAAGAGTTATTTTATTTTTATTAAAATCTTTATTGGATTATAATTGATTATTATTTAAATCCAATATTACTAGGATTTGAGAAATCCATGGATATTTGATATTAAGAAACTTCATGCATAATCACAATTAGAATGGAATCAAGTTATTATTATTATTTTTTTTTAATGCAATGTGATTGTATGGATGATTAGTGGATGACTATGGACATTAAACCTATGTGATGGGTTTTATCTTATTTTTAATGGCTGTAAAATTATTTGGGTTCTTATATTTAAATGGGGTTTGCATGCCTTGCCTTTTTATTTTATCTCTCAATGTAATTTTCTATTTCCCTCCTATGTAATTCCCCTTGAATTTGATTCAATGTTTCTTAATAAATACTATGTATAGATTATTAGGATAGAATATAATTTTATTAAAGAAAGGTGGCGGATCATATTTAAAGATTGAAGACCCATGAATGTATGGGATATTTTCATGTAATAATTTTACCTAGGAATGTCCTAGTGATTTTCTTATGGCTCGAGTTAATCACACTTAGAAAAGGTCCATAGTCATCCACCATGTTAGCATAAGATGTATATTAAAATGTATGTTGATGCATTCCTAGCTCATAGATGATATATGTGAAATATGCATGATGAGACCTAAATATATTAAAATTTGACCAAGAATCCCTCTTAATCAAATATAGAAATATTAAGTTGTAATGAAATTCATTATAAGAATGAAATTCGTAGCCCTCCACTATTATAGATAATGTTAGAAATTATCTTGTGATTGTAAATTTGATGTGTCACACATGATTTGCAATACTAGGATAATTTGTATTATCTATGCATAGTAGATGCTTATGAGATATCTTCATTATATAATTTTATTGTGTCACACAAGAATTATATATATCTTGGGATATACTTGTTGCGAATAGTGGGAGTAACTTAACTAAAAGTTATGTAATTTGTTATGTCATACATGATTGCATAATTTTAAGGGGCTAAATATGATTAAGAATTTCATATGATGAAATTGATAATAGTTATCTACCTATCAAATACTTTTGGTTTGTTGTGTCACACATGACTATTTGTATACATGATGGGATCTTAATCCCTGCTAAGTAACCTTCCAATGGGGTTACTCGCTTTCCATTCTTAAAGGGTAATGGAAACCAAAGAGAATAGTGGGAGGTACCATTTAGATTAAAAGACCAAATCTATTTGGTAGTTAATAATCTGAATAAATGCTAATATAATTTGTTGATTATTTGTAGATCACCATGGCAAACCTACTTACCAGTATTTTAGAAACAAATCGCTTGACTGGACCAAATTATATGGATTGGCTTAGGAATTTAAGAATTTTTCTCAATTTCGAAAGGATAGGTTATGTCCTTGAGACTCCTATTCCTAAAATTCTTGATGCGAATTCATCTGCTGAGGAAGAAAATGCCTATTTTAGATGGGAAGAGCATAATATAAAAACTTATGCTACATGCAAGCATCTATGTCAAGTGAGCTTCAGAAGCAGCATGATAAGATGGAGCATACTTTAGCTATCATAAAGCATCTACATGAACTTTATGGTGAGCATAATCACATAGCTAGATATCATATATCTAGAGAGCTTTTTAGGGCTAAGATGACTGAACAATCATCTATCTATGAACATGGACTAAAGATGATTGGACATATTGAGCAATTAAAAGAACTAGGCTTCAATATGGACACTGAGTTATGGACAGATTTGATCCTACAATCTTTGCCTGACACTTACTCACAGTTTGTTATGAACTTTCACATGAACAAGTTAGAGGCTTCACTGAACTTGTTAACATGCTGAAAACTGCTGAGCCATATACTAAGAAGGATAAAAATCACATTATGTATGTAGGTAGCTCTTCAAAGTCCAAAAAGAGCAAGAGTTCTTCTGAAAAGAAGGATTCGAAAAAGAAGAATCAACACAAACCTAATAGTGGTATTAAGAAACCTACCAAGGCCAATGATAAGGGACAATGCTTCCATTTTGGCAAGAATGGATATTGGAAGACAAATTGCAAGAAGTATCTTGCAAGTTTGAAGAACAAAATTTCTGAAGGTATGTCTCATATGTTCGTTATTAAAGTTAATGTAACTATTAACGATTCTATTTCATTGGTATTAGATACCGGTAGTGGTTCTCACATCTGCAATTATATGTAGGGACTGAGAAGAAGTAGAAGGCTGTGCAAAGGTGAAGTGGACTTGTAACTAGGAAATGGAGCAAAAAGTTGATGCACTAGTTATGGGAACCTATTGCTTAATTTTATCATTTGGAAAAACATTAGAGCTTAATGATTGCTTCTACGTACCAGTTTTAGTTAAGAACATTATTTCTGTTTATAAACTTGATAGAGAGGGCTATGAATTTTCTCTTAAGAACAAATATTGTTCAATTTATTTTCGTAATGAATTTTATGGTACTAGTATTTAGATGATGGTCTTTATATTCTTAATGTACATGGTAATGTATTTAATATCGACCATTCAAACAAAAAGAAAAATGATCAAGTAAATTATTCATATATGTGGCACTTGAGACTAGGTCATATTAATGAAGATAGAGTTCATAAGTTAGTAAAAGAAGGTTATTTAGACTTCAAGGATTTTGAATCCTATCCAACTTGTGAAGCTTGTCTCATGGGAAAAATGACTAGATCTCTATTTAGTGGACATGGAGAAAGAGCTGCAGATATATTAGGATTAGTGCATACTGATGTGTGTGGACTCTTAACAGTCACTGCTATGGGAGGTTACTCCTATTTTATTACTTTCACTGATGACCTTTCTAGGTATGGGTATATATATTTAATGAAGTATAAATTTGAATCATTTGAAAAGTTCAAAGAATTCAAAAGTGACGTTGAAAAGCAAATTGGGAAGAGTATTAAAACTCTTCGATCAGAGCAAGGAGATGAATACTTGTTCGATGAGTTTCTTGTTCATTTAAAAGAGAATGGAATTCTCTCTCAGTGGACTCCTCCTGGAACACCACAAATGAATGGTGTGTTAGAAAGAATAAATTGAACATTATTAGTCATGGTTCAGTCCATGATGGGTTACACTGATCTTTCTACCTCTTTCTGGGGTTAAGCCCTACTATCCACTGCCTACCTACTCAATAGAGTGCCCTCGAAGGTTGTATCATCAACACCATATGAGATATGGAAAGAGAAGAAACCCAATCTTAATTACATTAAGATTTAGGGTTGTCCTGCATATGTAAAAAGGTTACAATCAGATAAGCGAGGAGCGAAATCTGATAAGTGCAGGTTTATGGGATATCCTAAAAAAACTGTTGGATATTATTTCTATCACCCATTAGAACAAAAAAAATTTGTTTCAAAACATGCTATCTTTCTAGAACAGGAAATTATGCTAGAAGGAAATAGTGGGAGCAAGATAGAACTTAAAGAGATATCACAAGAACCACAAGTGAATGATACATTGCTACTTCAGGTGCCTATTGAAGTGGAACCTCAAAGTACACAACTTTTACGTAGGTTTGGAAGGATACCCAAACCACCTAAGAGATATTATGGATTTCTCATTAAGGGTGATGAGGGTCAACTCATAATTGATGAGGACCTACTACCTATGAAGAGGTAATGTATGAAATTGACTCTAAGAAGTGGTAAGAAGCCATAAAATCTGAAATGGATTCTATGTACTCTAACAAAGTATGGACTTTGGTTGATGCACCTCAAGGTATAGTACCCATAGGTTGCAAATGGGTCTTCAAAAGGAAGATTAGAGTAGATGGAAAGGTTGAAAGCTATAAAGTGAAAGTATATAGTCAAAAGTAAGGAATTGATTTTGATGAAACCTTTTCTCTTGTACTAATGCTTAAATCAATTAGGATTTTACTTGCTATAGCTGCATACTATAATTATGAAATATGGAAAATGGATGTAAAAACTGCATTTCTCAATGGAAACATTGAAAAGGATGTGTACATAACATAACCTGAGGGTTTTATATCTAGTAATGATAAACACAAAGTATGCAAGCTACAGAGATCCATTTCTGGACTCAAGCAAGCTTCAAGAAGTTAGAACATCCGTTTTGATGAAATAATCAAAAAGTTTGATTTTATTAAGAATCTGGATGAATCTTGTGTATACAAAAAGGTTAGTGGGAGTGTTGTTGCTTTCTTGATCTTATATATGGATGACATACTACTCAATGGGAACGATGTAGCTATGTTACAATCAGTCAAGGTTTGGCTATCAAATAAATTCTCCATTAAAGATTTGGGTGAAGCTACCTATATCTTAGGGATTAAGATCTATAGAGATAGATATAAAAGGTTGCTTGGTTTGTCCTAATCTACATGCATAGATAAAATATTGAAGAGATTCAGTATGAATGATTCCAAGAAAGGCTATTTGCCTATGAGTCATGGAATCACTCTCTCTAGGAAGATGTCACCCCAAACACCTCAAGAAAGAAAACTAATGAGTAGAATATCTTATGCTTCAGCAATAGGATCTATCATGTATTATATAGTATGTACTAGACCTAATGTTGCTTATGCACTTAGTGTAACAAGCAGATATCAGTCTAATCCTGGTGAATGTTATTGGAAAGCAGTGAAAAATATTTTTAAGTACTTAAGAAGGACTAAAGATTTGTTTCTCATCTATGAAGGATCAAATTTAAAAATTGATGCCTTTACAGACTCAAGTTTTCAATATGATAAAGATGATAGTAAATCTATATCAGGGTATGTATTCACCTTGAATGGTGGAGCGGTGCATTGGAAAAGTTTTAAACAAGACACCACTACAGACTCAACCACTGAGGCTGAATATATTGCTGCCAATGAAGCTACCAAAGAAGCTATTTGGATGAAAAAGTTCATCAACGAGCTAGGTGTGGTTCCTGATATTGTTAATCCAGTATCCCTATACTGTGATAGCAATGGAGCCATAACACAGGCAAAGGAATCAAGGCCAAACACATTCTAAGGCGTTTTCATTTGATTAGAGAAATCATTGATAGGGGTAATGTGAATATACGAAAGGTATCAACAAATGATAATATAGCAAATCCATTCACTAAACCATTGTCTCAACAAAATTTTGATCACTACTTTAAGAAGATGGGTATGAGATACAAGAACGATTTGCTTTAGTGCAAGTGGGAGATTTTTAGTAGTATGCCCTACAAGCCAATGATATTAGATGTCTATGGTATATTACTTATAAATACAATCTTATTCAGTTATTAATAAAATGAATATGTTTCATTATTATATAGTATTATTATTTATCATGTACTTTAATTGCTAGTTAATTCTTTAGTATGAACATGATAAATCCCATAGAATATAAGCAATGAAAATAAGAACCATGATGTGATCATGCTTATGAGATATATTTTCTTAACCTTTGTTCTTAAATATTCCTAATCATAGGATCATTAATAATAGGAGTTAATGATCCGGTTAGATTAGTACATGTTATTTTAGCTCAAATGTTAAGAGTGATCGATCTCATGATCACTTGTGTAGTTGACACTAATAAACATGTAGGTGCTTGTTAGAAAACAAGTTCACTGAATTGACTCGATCATAGAATACTCATATGGACTTTTACATAGTTGTCAATGAGTGCTCTTAATTGTAGTGGTGCAAATAATCTTCAGACTTGAGGCATTATAGATACCTTATACATAAGTTATCATGCTTTGATACTATCTAAGTATAATTCACCATGGGTTATACAGAGATAGATGTTGTAGGTAACCCATTAATTCTCATTAATGGGTAAATCAAAAATTAGTTTTGATTTAATTTAATTAGATGTGGATCTAATTGAAAAATACATTAAGTTAATGTGGCCTACTACCAATTTAATATGAACCCAAGGGGTCACACACAAAAGGATACAATTTGATTAAGAGAAATTTTAGGCTTTCATGTAATTACAAACAAATGATATTTGAAATTTAAAATAGACCTCATATGCATCGGACGTAACTTTTATTCAAATATCACAGAGAGCCAAAATTCTCAACAGAGAATTATTGGCAAACTGAGTGTTTGTGAGATGTGAGAAAATCTCATCACTTGTGCTAGCACACAAGGAGATTTTTGGCAGCCAACACTCTTGATCAAGTCATTTGGTATTGATACACTTAGAGGTTATACACCCTGTACAACTTGTGGATAAAAAGTTAAGATCGTCTTAATCGCTTCAAGAGGTAATATTCTATTTATAAGATTAATAGAAAAACATTAGTTTATAAACAACAGAGATTATCCTAGGGATTTGGTTATGCCTAATTTTTATTTTTTTTAAATTTTCGCTATGTCCGGTATAATCAATATCCCAACAAGGTGAACCTACACTAAGTCAGGAGCCTTTAGAGAAGTCTTAAGAATGGGTACGAAGTTTTTTTCCACCATGTATTCACTTCATAAAAGATGAATCACATGAGGAAATTTACGATACCCAACCTATTATGCCTAATTTCATCATAGAAAAAAATTCTATGACAAAATCCAAAATACCAGATTAATGGGCCTCAATTGGTTATTAGAAAAAGACTCTCATAGAGAGGAATCAACTCAAAACTTGATCATAAAAGAAAAATCACAAGCTCTTAAGTTTCAAAGGGAACCATCTTGCCTTGTAAATAGACACGACCTTCAACCTGGTTCGAGACATTGGAGTAGAACTCCCGCACCACAAGTAGTACTGTTGCAGGGGGCACATCACCTAGTTTCTCCTATTGACACGCTTCTAAGCCAGTATACACAAATAGGTAGAAATATCAAGTGACAAAAAATCCTCGTTGTGGTACAGTTTTCTTATGCATCACTCTATCTTGTATCGCTTCTCAGCTTCAGGGGATGAAAATATGGATGCATCATTGCGGTACAATGATGAACTAGTAGTGCGAGCACACCTTAGAGCCATTAAATCTGTAACAACAAGAATAACTTAACTCCACAATGCCCATAAACACAAGTCAACCACAACTCTTAAATCAACAAATGGTATCTGACTCATATAGTTATCAACAATATCAAGGCAAGGCATGTTATATTTAGTCTAAATGTAACTCAATCGATCCTCAACCAATACACAACCACACTCACCCCTCAACTTAGCCCATAACACATATATGCATAATATTTAACCATATGAACTAAGAAAGGGAATGAAAATAACATAGGGCATAGTATGTACTCAATCCAAAACAATAATGCATAAGAAATCATAAGAACAAATATATACCACCCTAACGTACCACACACGTAACTTAAACTTAAAAGAATGCACTAGATTTTAAGAGAAACCCATAAATAAAGATACCTTTATATACAATCAAGGCACAATCATTCCTCAAACACCATAAATTCATCAACTACTCAATAAATTCGAGAAAACATAGAAAACGAGATAAGATACTTACTTGAGTAGAGAAAATCCATGAGCAAAACAGACACAATATTAGGGGTGAAGAATTTATGTGAAATCAAAAGGAGCGAGGGAGTTTTGGTGTTAGGTTGTGAATCTCAGACTAAAATTATAGTTTTAGGAGAAATTGGAGTTGCGTAGGTGTTTATGTGGCTTTGGGATTTTGATTTCGTGTTTTAGCCTGCCATTGTTCAAGGTCATGGGTGCCGCATCACCGTGCTCTAAAATTCAAAATTTTCAAAACATGGCTCGGGCGCCACAACTTATGTGACTTAACGCCGTGGCTTGAATGGCTCTATGTGAAACCCATATTTTTTTTATTATGAAGCCGCTATAGCTCCATTACTTGGGTGTCACAATGTCTTGCTCTCTGTGTAGAATTTAAATTTTTTGTGTGGCACCACGGCGTGGGGGATGAATCATCTTGGCACCGTGCTCTCTGACTTTAGTGTTAAAAATTAGAAAATAACATGCCACGGCATGTTGTAATATGGCACCGTGGCATCTTGCTCATTAACTTACATACTTGGATTTGACAAAATGGATACCGCGGCGTGAAGTGATGTTGTGCCATGGTGTGATTCTCTTAGGTTAACTTACTTATTGCCTGGGCTGTAGGTGCAGCAGTGCAAGGCCATATACCAACGCGACATGATAGCTTCTGGCTAATATCCTTGCTCTTGGCTCTTTCCTTACATAATGGAGGTAAAGGCTTAATGAATTTCAACACTTAAAAAACATTGATGAAGGTTAAACAAGTAAAAGGTTGAAGAACTTGGGTTGCCTCCCAAGAAGCACTTGGTTTAAACTCCTTGGCTTGACTTAGTTATAATTAAGTGGCATCATCAAGTTTTGTGGAGGTAAGAATCAATTATTCCTCCCCAATAGTGTTTCAACCATTGTCCATTCACTTTGAATGTCCTATATGGATTAGTGGCAATTAATTCCACTGCTCCATATGGAAATACTTTAGCAATGGTGAATGGACCAAACCATCTTCACTTGAGCTTTCCCTAGAAAAGTTACAATCGGGAATTATATAATAACACTTGTTGGCCTGGCTCAAAGTAATGCTTAACAATCCTTTGCTCATCCATCTTATTTAGTTGGAAAAGCCTCATCTTACCAGCTGCCTCATGGTCGAGATTCAGCTTCTTGATAGCCCAATAGGCATTGTGCTCCAATTCAACCGGTAAGTGGCAAGCCTTGCCAAAAACCAGCAGAAAATAAGACATGCCTAAAGAGGTTTTGCAAGCTATATGGTATGCCCAAAGTACATTATCCAATTGCTTGGACCAATCTTTTCTAGAAGGACATACCGTCTTTTCTAAGATCCTTTTTATCTTCCAATTGGATACCTTAGCTTATCTACTTGATTGTGAATGGTTTGCTTGATAACTCTTGGAAAAAGAGTTATTTTACATTCTTTTACTTATATTAATTTAGCTATGTTTTTTAGTTTTAGTTGGTTTTAGTTGAATTTCTATTTAAGTCTGTATTATATCAGGATGTTGATTCCTAGTTGTTTTAGGATTAGGGTTTAGGTGTATTATAGGCGTTCTAACTTGTGTTGACTTAGTCTTCATGTTTTGAAGGTCTAATACAAGAAAGAGTCCCATTGGAAGTCAAATTTGAGCTCAAAAAGCATAAGACAAGAGGATATGCCTAGGAATCTGGCACCCTAGCTAGAAAGTTGGTGCACCGGTGATGGATGCCGTTGTGCCACATTCACTGCTTGACTTCCTTGTTTCGTCAAATTTTGAGGCCGCGGCTCTGGGAAGTTACAGTTGCAGTGCTTGGATGATTCTTAGTCCAAATTGAAGTGAAATTAAAGGTTTTTAAGCCTATAAAAGAGGGACTATCTTGAGGACTTATACACATAATTGGAGACACGAGTTAGTAACGTTTTTCTGGAGTATTAGAGCTTGTTAAAGGTGCAAGAAAGCAAGAGGGGCAAGGATTGTAGGAGCTTAAAGATCGACAACATTAATAGCTTTCTCTATTTCTACTCCTTCTTTACTTTTTTTTATATTCCTTTGATGTTTTTTATTATTGAAACCATGTTTGCACTAAGTAGCACGGAGTAGTTTCCTTTCTAAAATTGAAACTAGAACTCAAGATGTAGCTTGATATTATTTATGTATTAATTGCTTAGGTTTTGGCATATGATTTATTTAGTTCATTCTATGCTTAATGCTTCTAATTGACTGGCCAACTTTTATATTGAATTAGGAAACTTACTTAGAAAGTAAGTTTGGATAGCATTGAAAGAATTAACACTTGTTTGAATTCAACACACATTGTTGAGTTTGATTTGTGTATAGGATATGAATATACTTGTATGCCTTATGTAGCCAAATTAGGTCCAATCTTAATGACTTATTTAATTTAATTCATATAAGAATATAGCGAATTGATTAAGATATATTTTTAAGAATAGGAATATGCTTATAATTGATTAAGAACCCTGGGTTAATAATTCTTTTCCATAACTAAGCAAGACAAGATAATAGGAATATGCTTATAATTGATTAAGAACCTTGGGTTAATTTGCTTTTAGTTTATAATTAGTTCATAATCTATCCAAAGTTCAACTATGTATAGAATTGGAATTGCTAATTTTAATACCTAGCATAACATTTGAAAACTCTTTGTGGGAACAATCTCTACTTATTACTATATTACTTGCGAACGATATGTGCACTTGCATAGGTAAAATCTATTTCAATGCTAGTGTCACCTTATGTGTGACCCCATATTTAGCAAGAATGGCCCCACTTGTTTGTTGCAAAAGTATGACCCTCCATCACTAATAATGGCTTGGGGTGTGCCAAAGTGTGTAAAGATGTTCTTCTGGAGGAAATGTGTCACAAGTTTAGAGTCACTGGTTAGCACAAAAATATTATAAAGTGTGTTGGAAATTATTATTGATATGCATGAGAAAGCTTAGCATGAATATGTATAAGCATGAGTAATTGTTGTAATTAGCATTCATATATATATATATATATATAATATGCTAGACTTATAATTGGAAGTGGAAATTTAATTTTTATGGACCCAGGGACTTAAACGAAAATAAGCATTAAGGTGGTATATATTAGGCGTGGTATTATGAAGAAAAACAAAGACTTGGAAGGCAGTTAACCTGTATCACCTACTAGCTTGGCTAGCTACCTATGTTTAAGGCATGCTAATGCATGCTGCTGCCACACAAGCAGTTGAACTCAGGTTGATTGTGCGCATGCAACAGCATATGCTAAGCTTTTAAGGGCCAAAACCCTGAGAAGGCATCTTCTTCTGCTACACTTCTAAACAGAGAGAGTTGGAATGAGAGACTACAACGGAAGTTCTACAACTCTGGTTGAAGTTGCTGGAATTCTAGATGTTGGTTAAACAGTTGCTAGCAAATTACTTAGCAGAACTCTGTAGGTTGGCCGGCAGTTGAAGAACTTTGAAAGCTGAGTTATGTTACTGGAATTAAGTGAGGAAATAGTGGGTGTTGCTGGGCAAAGTGGAAGCGCAACTAGTGCTAGGTGTAGCTAGTACTAGGTATGTGCTAGTTGGATGCCTTTAGAATATTTTTTGCATATGTGAACTTTGTTTTTGAAGAAAAAGGACTTTAAGCTTGTTGCATCTCTGCTGAAAATGCAGGGAATTTGTATGCTAGCTTATTTAGTTCTATCTTGGTGACTTTAAATGCCTAGTTACTACATAAGAAATCTGGATATGTCATGATTGAGTGTTGCAAAGGTTATTTATGGTTTCTAGTACCATAGTTAGGTGCAGAGAATTTCAGAATTGTCCAATTACATACCATGTTCAGGTGTTACAAATAAGGGAAAGTAACATGTAGTAAAAGTAGCTTACATGTTATATTTTCACCAAAAAACAAAATTGGAATGCTTGCTAGAATTTATACTTGGTTGTTGCTTAAACTTGTGCACTTTGAGATTTCTGTCTTATTCTTTGTTTAAAATATATTCCAGATTAAGTAATACATAGAAATGCTGCTGGACATGAGTGAGCTGGGATGGAAATGGGCATACTAGACTTATATGTTTGCTGGAAGGCTAAAAAGTGTCTATATTTTTGCTATGACTTGTACATTGTATTTTGAATAATTTAAACAACAATGTAATTATTGTAAAAAGACCCTTAGTAGAAAACTCTAATCTGTAGAAGCTCATAGCTGCTGCCTAGTATCATTTGTGTACAAACTGATTAGAATGAATGAAAATATGTTTTGTCTTTTAACTTAACTTTTCTAAAATTTACTTTATGTTAAAACTTGGTAAACTTTGTGGGATAAAATGGCAGACATAAGATAGATTAGGCAAATCTTTTACATGATAATACTTAGAGAAAAATATGGTTGATCTTATAAGAGTTAAAGAAAGGTAGAAGAAGAACATTGAGGGGATATTAGTTCCTTCTCTTCATGAGTTATTAAAATTTCAAAGCCACTGAAAGGCTTGCTATAGTTAGAACTTTTTTTGACGTTGTAGAACTTTTGCTTTAGTAGTACTAATTAGAGTCTAAAGGCTTCATCCACATTATTTTATTGATAAAAGGATGGTCACGTATATAAGGTATTACATTTTGGTATCAGAGTATGGTTCTATCAATCATGTTGTAGGTTTGGGTTTGAGAAAACAAGAGAATGTTGGACAGGTAGCTATTTATGTATTACTTGATGTACAATAAATTGTTACATGACATGTCTAGTTGCATAATATATGAAATGTTGTGATATGTATCATATGTGTATGCATGTGTTTGGTTACTTTGGTACCAACAATCAAACAAGATTAAGAAGGACTAATGGACAAGTGGTCTCTGTGTGTGGATGTTAGGAAAAACATGCTAGAGGGGCATTTAGGCTGTTGTGGATGGTGTAGCCATTGAGGCTCAAGCTAAGACATGTGCTAATCAAGCTCAGATGCAAGCTACATTGGCTGTTAATTTGGAAGCAGAAAAGGCAGAAAAGGTTGAAAGGACAAGTTGGGAATGATAGATCCATGTTAAATTAATTCAAAAAGGCAATTCCTCCATCTTTACATGGTACCTTAGATCTAGTGGTGGCAAAAAGGTGGCTAATGCAATTGAATAAGAAATTTCAAGTGATGACCTGTACAGATGAAAACAAGTTGCCTTTGGCAATGTATATGTTAGAGGGTGAAGCTGAGCATTGGTGGAAAAGTGCAAAAGGATTGTTGGAAACTAAACATGAAGCTGTCACTTGGGAAACTTAAAGCATTCCTAAATAAGTATTTCTCAAAAACTGTAAGAGAGGAAAATGAAGCTGAGTTTATTCAACTCAAGCAAGGATACATCAAAATGAGGCCAAGTTTAAGAAGCTATCCAAATACTCTTCCTATTTGCAAGTGAGGCAGGCTAAGGGTTAAAAAGCCAACAAGTTTCAGAGAGGGCTGAAACCTGAAATCAGAAGCAGGGTAGCCACTTTTGAATGCAAGAGTTTTTCCTAGTTAGTTAACAAGTGTAAAATAACTGAAAGGGAAATGCTGGCTGCAAAGGAGGACTAAAGGAGGGGTAACAAGAGACTAATGAAGGCAAAAATGAGTAGTCGGGGGCCAAAAAGCAAAATTGGCATTTGGAAAGACAATGCTAGTTAAACAAGGGGCAAACAGTCTCAAACAGCATCCTATCAATCTTCTGTTGGTGGATGCAAGAAATGTGGAAAGAACTATCTAAGAGATAAGTGTCATACTGAAACTAGAGGCTGCCTTAAGTGTGGGCAACCAGGTCATTTTAAGAGGGAATGTCCACAGCTTCAATCAGGAAATCAAGGTGGAAAACCTAGAGGGCAAGGTAGAGTTTATGCAGTGGGTAAACAGGTAAATGTCCACAGCTAAGGATGTAGGGAAAGGGATAACAGGTAAATGTTTCCTATCCCAACAACCTGTGCAAGTCTTGTTTGATTCTGGTTCTACTCATTCTTTCATTTCTATAATGAGTGCTCAAAGAATAGGCTTGAAAGTACAAGATTTACCTTTTAACCTAGAGGTGGTAACACTCATAGGTAACACAAGTTCTAACTAGTAAGACATGTTTAGGTTATGAATTGGAAGTGCATGGTAGGAAAACTGCAGTAGACTTGATATGTTTGAATCTGTTGATTTAGATATTATTCTTGGCAAAGATTGGTTGTCTGATTAGAATGCTATGTTGGATTGTTTTAAGAAATTTGTATATTTTCCATGTAATGAGAAGTTAAACAAAGAATTTAGTAGGTATCCTCCATGTTTAACTGCACTCTAAGCAAAAAGGCCTTTGAGGAAAGGCTATAAAGAGTATATGGCTTTGATTACTGAAATAAAGAATCAAGCGGAAGAATTGAAGGATATTTCAATTGTTAGGGAATTTCCTGAAGTTTTTCCTAAAGAACTTTTAGGGTTGGCACCTGAAAGAGAAGTGGAGTTTTCTATTGAACTTTTTCCAGGAACTACTCCTATTTCTAAAGCTCCATATAGGATGGCACTTGTGGATTTGGAAGAGTTGGGAAAGTAGAAGGGCTATGTAAAACTAAGTGTGTCTCCTTGGCATACACCAGTTTTATTTGTGAAGAAAAAGGATGGTACCATAAGGTTGTGTATTGATTATAGGCAACTAAACAAGGTCACTATCAAGAACAAATATCCTTTGCCAAGGATAGATGATTTGCTGGATCAGTTGGAAGGAGCTACTATGTTTTCAAAAATTGATCTAAGGTTTGGATATCATCAGTTGAGGGTGAAGATAGAGGATATACCAAAGACTGCATTTAGAACTAGATATGGCCACTATGAATTTATGGTTATGCACTTTGGAGTTACAAATACACCTGTTATATTCATGGATTTAATGAGCAAGGTGTTCAAACCTTACTTGTGTTCAGACCTTACTTAGATAAGTTTGTCATAGTATTTATGAATGATATTCTTATTTATTCAAAACCTAAAGATGAGCATGAAGAACATTTGAAGGTAATGCTAAGTACCTTGAAGGAAAAGAATTCAAAACCTAAAGATGAGCATGAAGAACATTTGAAGGTAGTGCTGAGTACCTTAAAGGAAAAGAAGTTGTATGCCAAGCTAAGCAAGTGTGAGTTCTGGTTATCTGAAGTCCATTTCTTAGGACATGTTGTCTCTAGAAAAAGGAATGGCAGTTGGCCCTAAAAAAGTGGAGGCAGTGCTAAAATGGGAGAGACCAACTTCAGTGACAAAAGTAAGAAGCTTTCTAGGGTTGGCATGATATTATAGAAGATTTGTGAAAGACTTTTCTCAATTGGCTTTGCCTTTGACAAGGTTAATAAGAAAGAATATAACTTTTGAATGGGATGAGAAGTGTGAAGCAAGTCTCCAAGAATTAAAGCAAAGACTAACTTTAGCTCCTGTCTTAACATTCCTACAGCTCAAGAAAAATTTGTGATATAGCATCTAAGAAGGGGCTAGGATGTGTTCTTATGCAGCAAGGTCGTGTAGTTGCTATGGTTAAAGGCAACTTAGTCCTAATGAAGAGAATTATCCTACATATGACTTGGAATTGGCTGCAGTAGTGTTTGCACTTAAAATCTAGAGGCATTACTTGTATGGAGAAAATTTTGAAGTATACACTGATCACAAAAGTCTCAAATACTTGTTTGATCAAAAGAAGTTGAACATGAGGCAAATAAGGTGGCTACAGTTCTGAAGGACTATGAATGTGACTTAAATATCATCCTAGCAAGGCAAATGTGGTGGTTGATACCTTGAGTAGGAAGTCCAAAAATGTAGCTATTATGATGGTAAAGGAACATAAACTGCTGGAGGAATTCAGAAACTTGAATTTTAAAGCAAGCTTATGCTCAAATGGAATTCAATTGAGCAGCGGGTGGAACCATATTTATGGCAGAAAATCTAATTGGCACAACAAACTGATGATTACTTAAAGAAAATAAGAACTGAATATAGGAAGGGAGGACTCAGAATTTTCTTGAATATGAAGAAGGACTCTTAAAGTTCAAAGGCAAAATTCGTGTTCCTATGTAGCAGAAATTAAGCAAGTCATTCTTGATGAAGCACACAAAAGTAGATACTTTATACATCTTGGATCTACTAAGATGTATCAAGATCTTAAGAAGTTATATTGGTGGCATGTAATTAAAATTGAAGTAGCCAAATATGTGTCAAAGTAAACAACTTGCCAAAGAGTGAAAATGGAGCATCAAAAGCCATCAAGTATGCTACAGCCTTTGGATATACCTGAATGGAAATGGGATAGTATATCTCAATTTTGTTACTAGATTGCCAAAACCCCTAGTGGATACAATGTCATTTGGGTGTGATTGAGAGGCTGACATAAGTTGCCCATTTTCTACCTATCAAAATTTACCTATCCACTTGACAAACTAGCTAGAGTATATGTAGAGGAAATTGTAAAGCTACATGGTGTTCCTAGTAGCAATGTGTTAGACAAAGATTCTAAATTTACTTCAGGCTTTTGGCAAGCTTTACAAAAAGATTTGGGAACCAAACTTCATTTCAGTTCTGCTTATCATCCTTAAACAGATGGGCAGACTGAATGACCTATACAGACCTTAGAAGACATGTTTAGGCTTGAGTAATGGAGACAAGGGGAAATTGGTATAAGTACTTCCCATTGATTAAACTTGCTTATAACAACAGTTATTATGTTAGTATGCTAATAGCTCTATATGAGGCACTCTATTGCATAAAGCTAGAGAAAGTAAACTGATGAGGCCAGATTTGGTAAAGGAAACTTTTGAAATGATACACATAATAAGGCATAAACTACTTATAGCCCAAAGTAGACAGAAAAGCTATGCAGACAAGAGAAGAAAGCCTTTGGAATTCATGACTGGTGATTATGTTTTCTTGACAGTTAATCTAGTAACTAGTGTAGGAAGGGCAATGAAAGCCAAGAAACTAAGCCCTAAAATACATTGGACCCTTTGAAATGCTTTATAGAGTTAGAAGGATAGCTTATAGGCTGGCTTTACCTCCAAGTTTGTCTAAAGTACACAATGTATTCCATGTTTCTCAACTAAAAAGATACAAACCAGATCCATCTCATGAATTGAAATATGAATCATGGCAAATTCAAGAGAACTTGAAGTAAAAAAAATATAAAGACAAGTTAGTATCTATGGTTAAAGTTGTATGGAAAGGCTATACAGAAAAGATTGCTACATGGGAAGTGGAAGAAAATTTCAAGAAAGAGTATCCATACATAAGTAAGTAAGGTATACAAAATTTTGAGGACAAAATTCCTTAAAAGAGGGATAATTATAACAGCCAGCATGAGCCAAGATAGAAATTGATGCCTTTGTATGTTGCATATGTGTGTTGGTTGTTTATATAAGCTAAATTAGTCATGCATATGCTATGACAAATCTATGTACTATGGTGAACTAGTGTATGTCTTACATATGCCTGCTGTGTGCTTGCTGTGTATTGATTGTATATAGTCATTTACATGTCATGGATTGTTACATACTATACATTTCTAGTTTAAGTTGCTGTGATTAAATGTTCGTTTTATAAAGTGTGATGGAAATTATTGTCGATATGTACGAGAAAGCTTAGTATGAATATGTATAACCATGAGTAATTGTTGTATTTACCATGCATATAAATTAATAAATATATATATATACGTATATATATATAGTATGCTGGACGTATAATTGGAAGTGGAAAATTAATGTTTGTGGGCCCGGGGGTATCACGAAAATAAGCATTAAGGAGGTATATATTAGGCATGGAATTATGAAGAAAAACAAAGGCTTTGAAGGCAATTAAGCCTATATGATTAGCTGGCCAAGCTAGCTATCCATATTTAAGGCATGTTGCTACAACATAAACAAATGAGTGTCATACTCACACTAATTGTGTGCATGCAACAGCATGTGCTAAGCTTATAAACCCAAAAACGTGAAAAGACACCCTTTCTCTTCTACTCCTTCTGCTACACTTTTAGGAAAATTGAGTTAGAGTGAAAGACTAAAGTAGAAGCTCAGCAACTATTATTGAAGTAGCTGGAATTCTGGATGTTGGTTGAAGATTTGTTAGTAGATTACTTGGCAAAACTTTGTGGGTTGGCTAGGAGTTGAAGAACTCTGAAAGCTAAGTTGTGTTACTAGAATTAAGTGAGGAAACAATGGTTTTGCTAGGCAAAGTGAAAGCATAAGTAGTGCTGGGTGTAGCTAGCACCAGGTCTGTGCTAGTTGGATGCCTTTAGCATGTATTTTGCATATGTGAACTTTGTTTTTGAAGAAAAAGGACTTTAAGCATGTTGCATGTCTGATGGAAATACAAGGAATTTGTGTGCTAGCTTATTTGTTACTGCATTTATGACTTTAAATGCCTAGTTACTACACAAGAAATCTAGATATGCCATGATTGAATGTTGCATAGGTTACCTATGGTTTCTAGTACTATAGTTGGGTGCAGGGAATTCCGAAATTGGCCAATTACACACCATGATCAGGTGTAAGGAATATGGGAAAGTAACTTGCAGCAAAAACAGCTATGTTATATTTT